>DWHP01008811.1:0-10423 GCA_018247895.1 Parnassius honrathi | reverse complement strand
AAATATAATAAGCGAACTAAACTAAATAACTTATGATTGCTTTTTTAATAAAGCCGATATATCGATATTTCTTTCGATATATAAAACTCCGATATTGATATATTTATAATTATCGATATATCGAAAATCCCACATTCTATAAAATATCAACAACCTTAGTTTGAACTGATCAGCTGGAATGATCAGTTGAACTGACCGTGAGTGTAACTTCTTTGGCTTAAATCCGTCTGAACTGATATCAGTTCCACTGGTGACTCTAACTGACCGTGTGTGGTGTCCATTAATGTTCCGTTGGTAAGACTAAGGAAGCCTCACAAGTTTATAACTTTGTTCTGTTTGTTTGTCCTAAAATATCAGAACACGAATACAATAAAATAAATAAAACTATACTTTTTCCACATTCGTTTCAATTTTTAGATAGGAAAATGTAATAAATATACCTTACGCGCTTCATCTATATGTTAATTCAGTGTGCAATTTTTTAAAAATATTGTGAAGGATAGGATATCATAAGATAGGTATTTGAATTGAAAGTTTCCTTAAATAACTTTCGGCGATTGAAGGAGAAGTAATTTATAGTAATATTTCTTTTGCCACCTCTCAAAAATTTTAGTTTATATAATATGTAGTAACTAATAAAGAAGTAAACATTTTATACTTCTAAAAACTATCCAAAACCGAACGTTGAAAAAACGTTTACTTTACTGAAAACCTTGGCGTAAAAAAATCAACATAAGAGTAAGCTTTTAACATAGTTACGGCACAAAGCTTTTGTTCGAAACTCGAAGAGGTGAACGCACCAGTAAACAACTTCCTCGTAATTGAATTTAGAAACATACACCTTTTTTCGCCGGTAAAGACGACGTGGGAAATATGATAAAAAAAAATTTGGCAGTATGAAGAAATTGTGCACAGTTACGTTAAGTTGAAATTTAGCCGTTAACTGTCACAACCTATTAAAAATCCACGGAACATATGCCTCCGCTATAGATTCCCTCGAGGGGGGAGGGGTAGGGTTATGTGGATGCCCAACTCCTGATTTACCTCTCTCTGTCGCCTTTTACGGCGTCCACGGGATGATACGGGGTAGTGGATATTCTTACACCATCACTACACGGTCAACTTGACACTTGACACTTACCTTTAACACTTAGAAGCTTCAGAGTTAAGTTGTGACGTATCTTTTTTAGTTATATTAAGCAACCGCTTACCGCTTTAGTTATATTAAGAGACCTTTTTTACTGGAAACGAGGCATTCCACCTAAGTCCTCACGGGTGACAACGCATCTGCATTTCGATTCGTAATTGAGGATAGATGTAGATGTCTATGGGCCACAGCAACCACTTAGCATCAGGTGGACTGTGTGCTCGATTGTCACCCCGTCAATTATTTTCCACCAATTCATTTTTAACTTAAGCAATTTAGATCGAATTAAATCGTTTTTAAATTAAATAGCACAACGTTAACTTTATGAAAGTAAGCCGAGTAATGTACAGGGTGACTTGTCACTTCGTGCTCGAAACTTTGTTCCTTTGACTCGGGCGGAAAAAACCGACAACGATCGGAAGTCATCCGAGGCGAGGCGAGGTTGACCGAAGTGAAGCGAAGTGTCCCTGTACACACTCATCTTTGCCCAACTTCGTTTAACTTTGCGAGCAGTGTACTGCAGGTTTTAAGGGTTAATTGAACGAAACATTCGAGCAAGAGAGGGCAGAATTCGTTCATCGTACATTTACATTACATAACATACTCAAAGGTTATACTTAAATTACTTTGAGTATATAACCAACTGGACAGACCATGCGCGTTAAATCCTAAACAAAAAGTCTGTCACTTTCGACAGGGAGTGAGGAAAACATACTACTGTATACTTCACTACAAATGCAAAATTGAATGGCGTTACTATACACACACACTAAACTCTGATAGAATTAATTATTAAATTAGAATTCTGACATTTCACAAATGTTGCTACTAAAAAAGTTCTCCACCGAAAAATGGACAAATTTGACCCATTTGAGGGCATTAAAAAATAAAATGCCAGGTATTTTTTATGTTTTACCTACAAAAACGTAAATCTAAGTATTTACTTACTCAAGCGACCTAATAAAAAATAACAAATATTTCAGTATCACGAACAATATATCGAATTAACTTTAATTCCTTTATTTTATCCTTTAGCTGGCATCACTTCCTACTAATTCCAGGTTTAGTAAACCTTTCTAAAATAATAAAATGTTAGCTGTCACGTCGCGTCTGTCACATTGATTGATTTTCATTCGACTTCTTTGAATGCTCGAATGCGCTCATGTGTTCTCGGTGTTTGCTGCTATTTGTTGTTATTATCTTGTTATATTTGTTAAGTTTCTGTTATTCTGTTAAGTTCTTTGTTGACTTTTCGTGTTGTGATCATTTATTGATTTTTATAAACGTTATGGAGTTACAACTGGCCCTTCCCGAGAAGCAGCCCCATCTGACAGAGTATAAGACTCAGACTTTCTTTCTCCCAGAAAGAAGCGTCCTCGTGGTGCTTTTACGTCCAACGAAAAGACCACAATTCTAGATGTTTACAGATATAATATAGAAAATTGGCCGCAAACAACTCATTGAAATGCAACGGAATGTGCTAAAACACTTTTGAGATGACTGGCATGGGTCTGTCAAGTGTCTATATAATTACCAAAGAATATAAAGCACAAAAGAGTTTCAAATTTGACGAAATGTTAACGCGTTTTTCTACAGGAACGAGATTGTGACTATTGAAAAGGTAAAGTTATTGATAATTCCTTTTTAACAACTCGTTGCTGACATCCCCCATTGTTTTAAAACTATACTTTAACCTGTGTTGCCTGTTTACATTTGAACTGTAATGTAAATGCTTATTTTAGATTCATCAAGAGATAGCTGGTGATCCAGACATGCCTGTTATGTCGAAATCAACATTAAAAAAAGTATTGAAGCATTTAAATTTTAAATACGCAAGTCGCTAACGTCGAAGTGCGCTAAAAGGTCGCAAGGAGATAGTACTACGGCGTCAAAAATACTTGCACCAAATTAAAAAATGTAGAAGAGAAGGCAGGTTTATATATTACCAGGATGAAACGTGGGTAAACGAAGGCAAGTATTAATAATGTGGTTATTAACTCTTTATATTCTATTTTTTCTTCGAAGTATTAGATGGCAATCAAATTCTGTACTTATGTAACACTTAAATTAACTTTGTTAATAAGTTTCTGTAGCCAAAATGAGTAAATAAATAAAGAAACACATATTTATAGGTAAATTATATGTATATGTATATATAAGTGAAATATTAAATATATTTTTATTTACAGGACATACCGTCAATAAATTGTGGTATGATACCAACATTCAATCTTCACGACAAGCTTTCCTCGATGGCTTGACAACAGGGCTTGACAACAGGGCTTAAGGCGTATACAGGCAAAGGGAGGCTTAAGGCATCTACAGGCAAAGGGAGGCGACTTTTAGTTAGCCATATGGGGAGCGAAGGAGGACTTTTGGAAGATGGCTTATTGGTTTTAGAGGCAAAAAAAGGCTTGGCAGATTACCACAACGAGATAACTAGGGAAGTATTTGTGGAGTGGTTCACAAAAATACTTTCAAAATTAAAACCAAACTCGGTAGTAGTGTTGGATAATGTTCGTATCATTCGAGGAAGGTCGAAAAAGTACCAACAAGTGCATGGAGAAAAGGCGATATCCAAGGTTGACTCTAAAAAATTTAAATTTTGAAGAAAAAATGCTAAAAGTTAATTTATTGGAAATTGTGGGTCAGAAGAAATACAAATACCAATGGTGTATTGTAGACGAGATGGCCGCAGCACAAGGCGTTACTGTGCTTAAAATACCCTCATATCATTGTAAGCTTAACCCTATTGAATTAGTGTGGGCTCAAGCGAAGGAGCATGTCGCAAGACATAACAGAAGTTTTAAAATGGCGGAAGTTAAAAAACTATTACTGCAAAGTATAAGTAATGTTCCTGTTAAATGGCAAGAGTGTATCAGCCATACAATCAAAGAAGAAGATAAGATGTGCACTCTCGATGATTTGATTGACACAGTCGCAGACTCTTTAATAATTCATGTCGGCGATGATGATGATGATGAAGACAGTGATATAAGTATTAATGATGGTTGAAGATTTTAATAAAAATATGTTATCTTTACTTGTGCGTTTTTACTGTTTGTGATGAAAAGGGACGTAATTATCACTCGCCGTAAAACCACTTTCAATGTGGAGCACCGCACGTAATAAAATGGATACATTCACTAACAAATAAAATGTATGTATAGACTCAGATGTTCAGACTCGTATTGAAATTGAAAAACGTGCCCGGCCAAAAAGGTTTGAAATCTCTGACATGTCAAAAAATGACAGTTGTCAGAATTCTACGGAATGAAAAATCAGACTATACAGTATTCATATTTGTGTCCATAGCATTTACATATGCCGTCAAATTGTACACGTGCCGATACACTGGTGCCGCTGTCTATATGCATAAGCAACGTAGGGCGAGGACTACGTCATATTTTTATTGAAAAACAAATTCATCATAGTCTCGCATCATTTCTGCGATCTGCGTTGGTAAAAGTGATTTTTAGTGGTTTTTCATTCATTACAGCCCTTCCTTCCACTGCTGAACATAGGTCTCTTCCAAAGAATGGCACAAAGTACGGTCCGGAGCTACCTGCATCTATCGAATTCCTGTATGTCTTACCAGGTCATCACATCATCTATTGAGGGGGGGGGGGTCGCCCTACACTTCGCCCACCGGTACGAGGCTGCCACTAGAGAACCTTTTTTCTCATCGGTTATCAGTTCTTCGAGCTGTATGGCCGGACTATTGCCACTTCAGCTTACTAATCCGTTGGGCTATATCGGTCACTCTGGTTCTACTTCGGATATCCTTATATCTAAGTTTATTATGCAGAAAACCCCGAGCATAGTCGTCTCCGTAGCTCGCTGAGCGACTTTGATCTCCTCATACGGCCAGCAGTGAAGGGTTTTTTAGTGCAATATAAAATTAATATTTTATTAGTTAATAGAATTATGTTCAGTTTTTGAAAGATTGATTAAACTCAGATTTTAATTCAAATTTAATCAAAAAGTTGACTATGGGTACTTTCCACGTTGTGTTAAACCGACCGATAAAAACACTAATTCGTCGGTAGTTTCATCGGAATAATCGGATATAATATCAAACCTGTAGTCGTCATAGCCGTAATGCTTTTGGCTGCTGGCATGGTATTCCATCAATTGCTTAATTTTCATTTCATCCATGACCAAGGTACAATATTTTTTTATCAGGGTTACTCTCCGATCTCGATTTTAATGCCGTCAGGAGTAAGCCCTGATCGGCCATTGAGGATACTGTACCACTTAGTCAATATCGTGGTACCTATCCCTACCTACCTTTTCTAGTATCTGTTTGTTTTCTTTATTAATTATAGATGTCTCTGTCGGCGAACCTAGTATTTCTTGCAAACTTGTAACTTTACGCCTTTTTATGCTATTGCTTTTTATTTCGAGGCGCCTTTTTAGTTTAATTTTCCATGGTGTACAGTCTGTTCGTCTAGGTACGGCCGCGCTGCCTCAGCCGTTGCCACATTTTGTCAAAGGCGCGTCATTAAAGTTCGTACTGTAAAACACCCGAATCGTCGGGAATCAAAGGTCTAAATCAAAAGCGATAAAATCCGTAAGATTAGTATCGAAATTCTAAAATATTATTAAGAAGAATAATATGGGTGTCAATGTACTACGCCCAGAAGAAGTGAAATTGCTCACGACTAAGTAACTCCTTCAATTCATTGAAGACATAGGGCTTAGCAGTGAATTATAGCCATAGCAGCGATCACAATAGATCTTTTAGGTCGCAGTGATACTGGTCTCTTTCCCTAGACCCGCAAAGCTGCTCGCACATAATAAAAAAATAAGATACGCAACACTCGTCGACACACTCCCAATTTTACAATGTTGTTAACGAGAGACTTGTGGACGATAAATCCGCCACCTACTCGGGACAAATGGTCGCCCTCCCGGTGATAGAAAGAAGTTGCCGGATTCGAGGATTAACGTGTCCTCGACCTCTCTTCGGACCTCATATAATCCTATAATACCCCAGCGCAACTTTTCTATCTCTTGTATCGGCTCCAGGATTGCTTGCGTTATATATTGCCAGGTCGAGTCGTCTTAGGTGGCAATCGAACCTCCACCGGAGACTTAGCACCCCTTGCCCTGCCGTTACTAGGTCGCCACCATTTTACATGAATGCTCTCAACTTATTCGCCTCCAGTCGTGCCCATCTTATGGAATTGCTAAATATCACTTGTGATTTTAGCAATTCCATCGGAATGGAGATGGGAACAGATAAACGTGCTGTCTAGCGTGAGTGCTAACTTTGAGTCCAGAGGCGGGCCGCACTTCCGTTTTTATTAAAGTGGCGTTGATTGTTGGGTCGTTCCTAATTAAACAATATAACTCTAACAAATGTATAATGATATTTCTACATTTATTTCTTCTGCGGCAGCAACACGCCGGGTACCAGTTACTTATGAAAGTATTATTCCAACCAGATGTGAATGCAAATAAAAATAATAGACAATTATTGAATATGCACATGAAAAGTGAAATAAAAATCGGTTGGCACTTTTTGAAAGTATTTAAGGATTGTTTCCTGAATCTTGTGGCAATATGTTATAGAGCCATGGTAGCTCAGCGGCTAACCGCTCGCCGTAAATTTCACAACATGTGAGCAGCGATCCCCTCCGGCACTAATGAAATTGTTGTTAATAAGATAACATTGTTGGGAGATTTAAAGACAAAGCAAAAAAGAAACACAACGTTTCTTATGGTAGTAACATCCTCGTCGAATAATATATGCTGGTTAAGACAGAATTCGGTTAGTTTTCCTTGGTTCATTTCCTTGTTGACAAGAGGACGCCATTTTCTTTATAATTTGTCATTAAGTAAATACATTTTTCATTAGTTTAACTTATCTTCCCAAACAAATTTTTGTTGTTTATTGGATTTCTTAGATGCAACATATAAACTACTTTTTATCTAAATTTTAAACTAAGATTTTCATATACTTTTATTATAATTCTAACCACTAAGTAGATACTGTTGAGCAATTGACTAATTGACTTGGCAGTTTGTGATTGAGCAATACATGTTTTAATCACGGCGTTTGGATAAAAATATAATGTTTATTGCGTTCGCGCAAGTAATTAGTATAGTGTAACATATTTATTTCGCATTCAGAAGCATTTATTAACGTAAAATTAACCAATTTGCAAGCCGAAAATATATCCTGTTTTAAAAGGCTGCTTCAGTTTTATGGAGCGCGAAGAAAGTCTTTTAACGTAAAATAATTAGGTTGAATCGGTGGCATTACTATAAAGAAAAATGTTCCGGACGTTTTGGCTTGCAATGGAAGACACAATTATCTCCCTTTGGCCCACCGACCTGCAGTTTTCACTACTAAGTATAAAATAAAAGTGAGACATTCCTTCACGTCTGTCTGTGATGTGATGACGCGTCGGGGAAAAGAAATTGTGGCCAAATTCGCGACGATATATTTGACACAACGCCGGTTCATCGCTACACGCCTACCTATCCTACGACCCGCGTAAAGCGTCTTCACAGGTGCGTAAGCGCAGGTATGGGTCTGTGCCCCGCGACCCCCTCCCCCTCTTGCGACTTATTGCCCGGCCATCTTGAATTCCGTTCACTCAGACCCGCGCCCGTCTCGCGGCCAGCGCACGTACACGCTACGAGCGACGAAATAGCCAATTATCAAAAGCAGTGTCTTCAAGTGATTTAGTGTCATGTGATAGTGCAGTGTTAAAATGGAGTCGACGCCGATTTGTCGGTGCCGTGTGCTATATCTAGGCTCGGCGGTACCACAGCAGAGTAAAGACGGTTTGCAAGGAATCCAAGAGCCCTTACGCGAGTTATATCCGGAAAAGGGTGCGACCAGTGGTGGAATAGATTCATGGTTGTCGGTTTGGTCCAACGGAATTTTGCTGGAGAATGTTGACGAGAGCGGATCGCGGGTTGCAAGATTTTTTCCTATATCGAGCTTGCATTATTGTGCAGCTGTTCGCCGCGTAAGTGTTGAGGGTGCGCCGCGATTTCTGCCCTTGGACTCTCCGTTTGCCAGAGCACCAGCTCCTCGACGGCCACCCCTGTTCGCGGCTGTTCTGCGTCGAACGCAAGGTATAAAAGTTCTGGAATGTCATGCCTTTATATGCCGCCGTGAAGCGGCAGCTAACGCGCTCGTTCGTTGTTGTTTCCACGCTTACGCTGATAGTTCGTACGCGAAACGTTTGGAGGCAGAACGGGCGCCTTCACAGCTACCCCAAGAGCCGGAAGAGGAGCTCGAAGTGTACGACGGAGATGAAAATCATAAAGTATGGATCGGAGAAGTAGAGCGAGATGACGCAAGTGATGATATACCGCATCCGACAAGAGCGCCGCGACCTCGACAGATAACGCGACCCGCATCCGTGCCGCCACCGCCGCCACCACCAGAGGAACCGAAAAAGAAGTCCACCACAAAGAAAAATAAAAAGAAATCATCCGCATCTGCGGATGAATTGTATGCTACTATGCCGGGACCAGCTTCGATGATGAATGGTAGATCATTGGGTCGAGCACCCCCTGCTTGGGCGGCCGCGCATCCTATGGTTTTGGTGGCGCATCCCGCGGCGACTTTACCTCATGCTAGACCGGCAACACTAGGTCACAGAGGGCGAGTACCAGCTGCGTTGGCTCCTGGTCCTTTCCCTGCTGTCCCTCCACCTGGAAGAGGCCGTCTACAGTACGCCACCGTTGACCCACGTCGTTCGAAACCGCCCCCGCCGTCTATGAAAGCAGCTCAAAGTATGACTGGATTGGAAGCCGTAGAAGACGCCGGTGGAATTTATAGAAAGAAAGGTCATTTGAACGAGCGAGCTTTTTCATACAGCATAAGACAGGAACACA
Source organism: Parnassius honrathi (assembly GCA_018247895.1). NCBI lineage: Eukaryota > Metazoa > Arthropoda > Insecta > Lepidoptera > Papilionidae > Parnassius > Parnassius honrathi. Next base: position 1,413 of record DWHP01008811.1, on the reverse strand, counting down.
GAAGTCGATCGCACGGCTCCCTCGCCAACTTAAAATTTGCTGCCCCACCCGAGGTGAGAAAATATTATTACTATTTTTGTTTGCTATATTTTCCATCCAGCCGCACGTTTTTGGCGAAGTAACATTTTCTTTAGCAGTATGTAAATTTGGAAATATTAAAAATACCACCGATGTTATGTCCATGGGTCGTGGTGACTCACCATAAGGTGAACCCACCTCTGTAAGACCCCCGTTCTATAAAAAATCGATTTTCAATTACAGTACTGTTACGATCTTTTCAAGTTTGTAATAGTATATTTATATACTAGCGATCCGCCCCGGCTTCGCACAGGTGATTTTTGGATCTGAACAACATATGTATGTATTATACATGTAAACCTTCCTCATTAATCATTCTGTCTATTGATGAAAACCGCATCAAAATCCGTTGCGTAGTTTAAAAGATGTAAGCTTAGACGGCGGGAAGCAACTTTGTTTTATAGTATGTAGAGATAATAATTAAAATGGTGAACGTTTTGTTGTGTTAAATGTTTAGCATTATGTTATATTCTGTAAAATAATATTTTCGGAATGTTTCTATATATTTTTTCGTGTTTGCGGCGCTTGTTTGCGTGAATTCTTGGTAAAACAAACGAATAACCTATTGCGAAATACATGTACATATAATACATAGCGTGTTGATTTACGGTACTTCGACAAAATTTCATGACAATAGCTTAAGTAATTCGATCGGTCGGACGGACGCAAACTTTTTAACCGTAATGATTTTGTTAATTATGCAAATTTGCTAATGATACAGGCAATCAAAATAAATGTATATCGATATTTATTTTAGTTTATACTAGTTCTAAGTCTTCACTGATATTTGAGACATGCCACCCTGGCTAAAATTCGGTCTAAAAGACAAGGGACGGTAAGGACTACCATAATAGAAATTTTTTTGACGTCACGGTCGTTTGTATTTTATGATGCTAATGGCTTACTCTGTCATTATTTACAATCTAATACTTAGAAATTAATGATACTGGCGGCTATTAATTTAGACGCAAGGTTTTTTTTACATGGTAGAGTCTTGCTGCAGTTATTTTAGTAGTATAGTTGTACTTGTAGCACGAATGGGTTGGCTCGACTGGGGAAGGATACGCTGTCACAGAATACCAGCGTAAAATAATAGTTTAATGCTGCTGTGTTTTGTATGGTGAGTGTAGAGAACCGGAGACCGGAGACCGGAACGAGGCATTCCATCTTAGTCCTCACGGGTGACTATGCGTCTGCATTTTGATTCGTAATCGAGAATAGATGTAGATGTCTATGGGCCACAGCAACCACTAACTATCAGATTTAAATAATACTAGTTTTTACGGATTTTATCGCGTATATTTAACTTTTTAAATACCCGACGTTTCGAGCACT
>DWHP01008810.1:0-10423 GCA_018247895.1 Parnassius honrathi | reverse complement strand
GATGTCTATGGGCCACAGCAACCACTTACCATCAGGTGGACTGTGTGCTCGTTTGTCACCCTATCCTATATAAAAAATCAATATTTCACCTTCTTCCACTGAAGCTATCGGGCTAAAATGTTGTACACACGTTTGGTTCTCATGAAAATGCATTATTACTTAAATGCCGCCTTTATAATCCAATATTAACGTTACAAAATAGCGGTTTATCATTTCTACAGCAGTCCCTATGATCATTAACATCATTCCTCGTCACAGCCTTTACAGCCCTTCACAAGTCCACAGCTGAACATAGGCTTTACCAAGGAATGCCACAAAGCATGGTCCTGAACCACCTGCATCCATCTACTTCCTGCATGTCTTACCAGGTCGTCACTCCATGTAGTGGCGGGACACCCTACACTTCACCTGCCGTTACGAGGCTGCCACTCGAGAACCCTTTTCTCCTATCGGTTGTCGGTTCTTCGAGCTACATCGCCAGCCCATTGACACCTCAACTTACTAATCCGTTGGGTTATGTCGGTTACTCCGGTTCTAACGCAGATATCCTCGTTTTTAAATCTATCACGAAGAGAAATCCCTAGCATCCCTAACATCTCTACATACCTCTCTATAGCTCGCTGAGCGACTTTAAGCTTCTTCATATGGCCAGCAGCGAAGGACCACGTCTCAGATTATATAGGTAATATCTGGCAATACGCTGGTTGTACAAACTAGTTTCGAGGTTTTGAAGTATGCCTGACGAGAAGATGTGTTCCGCCTAGTCGAACTATTTGTCTCAGGTAAACATACTCGTCAACAACTTCGAGGTAAGTGCACCCATCAACTATCGGCATAGGTGTGACATGAACATTAAACATGTCTCTTGTTTTGACCATGTTCATCTTAAGACCTATCGGTTGGGAGACACTATTGAAGTAATTGAGCATAGTGATTAGATGATACAGCAATTCTGCGATAAGGTCATACTCGCAGTTGACATTAATACTGTATCCTTTCCAGTGCAGTAGCTTGAAAATGTCTTCCAATGCAGCGGTGAAGATTTTCGGGGATATTACGCCACCCTGTCCTACACCTGTCTGTAATTGACGAGGTTTCGTACTTTGGCTCTGTGCTCGATACACAGTACTTCGTTATTGGGCACCGCCCAAATTCAGTCAAGGAATTAAAGGCTTTCTCACATAGTCCACATACGCAAGACAAAATGGTTGATTGTGCTCTTCTGTACTATTTTCCGAAGGGTTTGTATGTGGTCCATAGTGCTTTTCAGAAACCGGCTTGTGCGGGAGGCTGGAAGTCGTAATGAGTCTCGAAAACAGCACGTAGATGCGGCTCAGAAGGGAAATCGGTCTTATATTTACAAATACTAAAATATTTGTTTGAAATGCGTAATGGGGTTAATTGTTAAAAATAATAAAAGTGTAAGAACGGATTTTTAACTTGCTCTCCTACTTACTCAATTAATTATTATCAGAAAGGAAACAGCGTAATGCGTTACACATTCACTGTAGACTACAGAGTAATAACAATTCGACCATACCGTAATATGTCCCCGTCACAGTTACACACTAGTGTAACTTGAGGGACGTTATTACATGGCACTAATGGTGTTAAAACATCTAGAAAAGCTAAATAATTATTTGCCTCTAACTCACATAATATGAATTTAACTTTATATTTATGGCGTTGCGTTGGTCTAAAAAGCGTTTAATTTGTCTATAATTAAAATTGTGAAATTATTGCCTACGTACCACTCATAAAATTGTGGATTAACCGAAGCTCAAGGAGAACAAGGAAGACAAGAAGGACAAGGACGGGCACTTGCTTGTATAACGCTTTATTCCACCATAGATTTGGCAGTGTTTGAGTAATACTGCATATTGTACAGGCATGTTGTTCTCTTCAAGCTTCCTAGTTACAATTGAGATGTAGTCCTTCAATAAGTAGGCATGTAAACAGTGATCAAAGTTTAATTGTAAGCGAAATTTATGTGTTTTATCTCACAGATTAAAATGTCATGAATACTTCACGTGTGCTCTTATGTGTCCCCTCAGCACTTTGTTATCTGATGGATAGAGATACTGTGTCAAATTATTCATTTCCGCAACAATTGTACGCGTATTTTCTTTACACAAGTTTTTGTTAAAAAAATGCCATAAAGCACACCCCAACCGTATATTCCATAACACATGGCCTACAGTGATCCATATATTCATTTAAATCGTTTTAAATTTCATTTCAACGGAGAAATGCATTGCATGCCGATGTAAATCAACCTTAACTCGAAACAAACTAAATAAAAAATCCGATCTGGCGCTAGCAACGGACATTTTTGAAATACTAGAACCCGAATGTCCTGTTGAAATATGACAAACTTTCGAGCATCAAGTGTAAAAAATGCAAATCAAATGTCGTATCAAAAAGGAGATGGCCAAAAATTTTATGAGCCTATGCCCCAGACTGTACAGAGATAAAATCTAGAGCATTTGTAGTACAGATCTTCAATATAAAGAATTAGAAAAGTGCAGTTACGCAGTAGTGGACGTTATGAATATTTAAATAGTTGATTTTGGCAGTCGGTTTTTATCATAATTACATACATAATACAGTTCCAATTCATGAGTGTTAATGTATACGCATGATGATTAGGATGTCCTTGTTTTTTTTTAGCTAACTGGTTTAGCTAAAAAAAACAAGGACAGCAGTTTTTTTCAGTCTTTTAAATTATTATTTGTAACTAGGTTTCGTAACATAACTATTATAAATCGAAGTATATTAGAAAGAAAATAATTAAGCTTACTTATTACACCGCTTATAATTAGTGCAGCACCAGCGCGTTAACTACATAAATACGATGGAAATGCGTACATATATCATACACCGACAACAGCGACAAAACAGGAGCGAAAATCCGTCTACGACCACGATCCGACCAAAGCTCCATCAGATCAAGTCTGACATTGACACTTTGACTGTTTTGATTCTTGATGAAGCTAATTGCGCTCGCGACAGATCCTCGAGTTAAATCGAAATCGTATAAGCGCTTGATGGCCGCCATTGTTTTAGCGGCATTTTAATATCGAACTAAATAATTTGAACTGTAATTGACATTGAGGTGTAACTTGCTTGGCATTTTATATAGTACGAAGTGAATTCGCTTATTCGATTGAGCTCTGAACTGTGCTAATTGAAGTGAGACTGGAGTTCTGCGCCCGGAAGTGAGGGCGTCCCTTGAAACAGCGCTTTTGGATCGGCAGTCCTGGATCAGCGGGGCTGTCAGGTTACGCCTTGTACACACCACTACACACTACTTACATGCACATCACTCTCCACCTGACAGGTACCCCGTGGTCAACCCTACTCCGGAACTAGGTAAGTTTTGCGTGGTCTTTCATTCCTTATATAATAAATTTCCATAAGCCATTGGGCTCGTCCCTTTGTTGTCCGCCGATTAAATTGCTAAGGGCCCCAATCCGGTCGACCTTCGCCTGGGCAACTCAGGGCCGTAACAATAAGTATTGATGGGTTAAAGTGCTGTTGGTAGGTACGGTCTCATGAGACCGCTAGGTATTTGACGGAGTACGGCCGTCGTCTCATGAGACCGCTAGAAGATTGTGAGGTTAATTAAATAATATTCAGATGATAAAAAACTGGCCAAAGGTGTGTTGCGCCACGCACAATGTTGTTGATAGAGGTAGCACACGTACGTACGTAGGGTTCCGTAGTTGTATATAAAGTGAGTTCGCGGTTTGACCATTGTAACGACTAAAAATAAGCCCAATTCGGGCAATCGTAACTAATAGGGAATGATATTTATAAACTATTTAAAAAAAATTGATTTTGAATCTACGTCAAATCCAATGCCAAGACCGTACAAAACTGGCCGTAGCCCCTATCCATCTTTTAGTTTCCGCCATAGCAAATATAAGATATACATGACCATGACGAACCTTTCCGTAAACCACCACTGTCCTGAATTATTCTGAGGATAGCCCAAGTAAACCAAGAGTACCACGAATGAAACTGTAGGCCTACAATAACTGCCAACTAAAAAATTAGCGAAAGTATCCCAAAGTTTCCGGCAAAGGATAACGTAAGGCTATAGTAGTAATGCATAGGTATTTTTCTTTAAAAATATTTATTTCTTACAGTTTCTTATAGTAGAGGTCTATGTTTTGTTGGCACAAGGTTGAAAAGTTTAGCAATACCCGTAACCCAAACTATTTTCACATTTACTTCGTTATAAGTTTTATTTTAACAATATTTTGTAACTTTTTACGAAGTAAAACTTGAGTTAATTTACATTCTAACGATGAAACACTTTTACGTCATATTTTTACAAATTGTCTCATAAAAGTTCTCCCAAAAGTTATGAGATAACCGGTGCTAAGCCACGGACGGGTTTTACCGCGATAGAGTTATAAAACAAGGTACACTGATGCTTCTGTTTTAAACTTAAACGGAACAAAGTTATTATGATGTTGCAAACAAAATTCCCTGTTTAAATTACTTTAATATCAATTCAGGAATACAAGTTGAAATTTCAAAGATTTTTCCGCGACCCTTAAGATGTTCGTAGATTTTTCTTAACCTAGACGTGACCTTACAGTTCCCTTATATACTTAACGGTGGAACATTCATTGATTAAGAAATATGTCATAATTTTTTCTTTAAAAATACACTACAATTGCTTTAGGTCTCGATGTTTGTTGATTAATTGTAGACAATCCTTATGTTACACATTACTTTCATAGCGTTTACGTAGATAATTTTTTTACACTGAAGCAATAAAAAATTAAAAATAAATGTTTTTAATTTTTAAAAAAAACAACGGGCTGTACTCCGGGAGTGCCGGCTGAAGTGAAAACTTGAATATTAACATTTTGCATTTTTGATATTTTGAAATGGTTAGGGAATAATTTTGCACGAATTGCTTTAATTATCAGTATAAAAGTACTATCATTTATGCGGGAGAATACAATATTTATTTATTACGTTATCGTACACAAACATGACAATTTATAATACATTAAAAAGGTTATCTCTCAGAAATCAAGTGCAGACATATATTTTCGCCGCGCCGTAGAATGAGAGGGGGATACTTCCTCTCCTACGCCGCGCCCGCTGTCTTTCTCCATCCGTCTTATGAATTTTCGACACGTGACCTGACGCGTGTTTAACATTTTTTACCCGTTACAGAAAAAGAGTACAACGCCGCTAAAAAAAATTTCACTTCAAAAAAAACTTATTTTTATTTTCAGTTAAATAATTAAATCATAATTTTGGTGGATAAAACAAAGTTGATCTACTGCATCACCTATCAACTTGTTTCTTCGTGACGATAAGAAATAGTCGGAAGTTGAAAACATTCGTTCCGAAGGTACAGTAGTCGCTGGCACTGACAGATATTTTAAAGCCACGTTACTGAGTGGCGCCCAAAGTTTATTTGTTTTGCAGTAAGTGCCAGCGACTTCTGTATGTTTGTCTTCTCGCCCAGGGTCAATCTCGATTTCCATATACATGCGCAGTATGTTTACTGCAGAAGCAGTCGCATTTCGAACACCACTCTGAGTCATTCTTTGTTTTAAGTTGTTCAAAATTCCCGGTTTCTTTGTTGCCACCTGCTCAGTCATCGGTAATTAATCAGAGGATGGGTCATCAGATTTATTACTGGAGTCCAGTATCAGACTCCCAACTACCGCCTCACCCGGTCTTTAGCAGATGACATATTTTCAGGTTGATGAAAGCCGGTCCTTAAGGTTAGATGCAAATATGTAGAAATTTATGACACAGTTCTTGTTTCGTAGGCCAACAATCTTCTGCTCATGTTACGCCGTACTACTGAGCAGAACATCTTGCCTACATCTGTTTCCAGTGATATTTCGATGGTGTTGAGGTTTTCAAATAATCCGCGAATTACGGTAATAATTAAAGAACTCGTTGGTTATTGGTCACCACTCACCAATTTAGTTGCGTCTTCGAATATACCTAAAATATTTACCACGTCCTTGACAATTGTTTCTTTAGAAGAATTGAGGAATCTTTAGAGGAATTCTGGCGACTGATTAACTTTTCGGCATACTAATGCCAGTTCGTCGGACAATTTTAGTATTCTGTTCATCATATTATGAAATTAACTGTTCCAACGTGTCGTAATATCTTGGATTAGTTTTAGTGGCTGAGCATTAGGGTTTCTTTCTATCTGTTCTGATTTCAGGGCGCGTTATCCAACAGACGACTTCTTAAAAAAAATCACAATTGCTTTGCATTTCTTGATAACTTCTTCCACCTGTGCGAGCTATAACCATTCTTCGACGGTTAAATTAAGAGTATGGGCAAAGCACGCCATGTGCGTAGCTCAAGCAAACCACATATTTTTTTCATATTGTAAGCATTATCTGTCACAATAGCAGCAACTTTGTTATGAAGTTTCCATTCCATTATGATGTTCTTCATGATATTTGCCAAATTTTCAATAGTATGCGAATTAGGAACTAAAATGTTGTCAAAACGTAACTTTTCAGATTATGTTCATGAAAAAAAATGTACCATCATCTTTATAAATGACTCTTAGTTCTGATTTAACTATAGTTCTGTAATTATTGTGACGTATTCTGCATTTTTTAAGAAACTCTCACGCTGCGTTTTCACCTTTGGCGTATAAAGCGGGCATCAATTCATATCTAATTTAAATAAAAAAATAAAAAATTCATTTATTTTCTTTTTGTTACTCCCAATCGTCATTTTCAACTTACTTTGAATAAAGGTTGTGGATGCTCTTGGTCGGTAATTTTTGATGTGAGCGGGATAGACTGCTCCTTGTTTTGACTGGCACTGTTACCTGTGGGTGACTTCGCTTGGCATGAGCCAACATATTAGATGTTCCTTCGACAACCTTGATAATTTTCCCACATAACTGACATTTTTGCCGAATCATTATTCTATTTTTCAAAATGTTTTCTTGTAGTAGGTTTTTCTTTTACTTTTGGCATCCTGTAAACAAAAAAAAATCGATCCAATTAATAGGTTACTTTATAAACCACCGCTAAAATTAACATGAAACTGCTCTTTTATTTAAACAAAACATGATAATGCTAATTACCTTTTGTAGTTCTTTTTCTTGTTATAAACAAGGTACAAATAATTATTTTAGGCAATTAACTAAGGCACAAAATTTAAGTCACTCGGACTATCGCTATGCTTTGCAAGGAAAATGGCAGAATTTTACAATTATTTCTGATCGGTAAATCCTCTATTGCTACAGGACGACATTTTCGGGATTCCCCAACTACTGCTATTCATATGGATTCAGATACACATAACACCTACTCTTAATAGTTGTGAGATCTTTGAGTATCAAACCAAAGGAGATGGCATCGTAAGGCATACCCATTTTTTTTTAAATAAACTGGTATCACTGCAACCGAAAGTATTGCATATAGTGATGAACACCACAACTTTAGCTATCGATAAGTTAATTAACCATGCGGGTTTGTCTGCCGAATCAGTTTGTATTTTTTTATTTAGATTTCACAATAAAGTATTATATAAAGTAGTAATTTTTTCTATTATTGGTTTGTTTTTACAGATTTCCAAGTGATCCTCTTAGACGGCAAACTTGGATCGTAGCTTGTAGACACCATGAATCTTGGATACCATGCTAGCAGCCAAAGGCATAATGAATAAAACTAAAATGTCTTTTAGAACTTGCATGGTACTCCGTCAATTGTTTTATTTTCGTATCATCTATCACTAATATACAATACAATTTCTTGTCAGGGTTACCCTCTAGTCTAAGTTTAAAAACAGTTAACGCTTTTTTTTTGTGTAGGCAAGTCGCCCATCAATTGTCCAATACCATTTTGTTGTAGTACGTGATGAAGGCAGAAAAATTTCAAAACTTTTGATATTTCGCACATATCGTTAAGCTATCGGTAAATAGTAATGAAAAGTTAAAGCAAAACATCTTTCTGGGGAATATGTAGCCCTAGATAGATATCACGTTTTATATTTAAGCAGCTGTCTGTTTAAAGTACACTTTGTTGAACTATTTACAGTACACTTTGTTGAACTAATTATATAGTGTAAAACTTTCTTATTTTCCTGATTTATTAAATATTTTCCAGATAGTTCTTTTAATAACTCTTGAAAATCTACAATTTTTTTAAAATAGCGGTTTTGTGATTGAAGCCTTATAATAAAAACAAAAACTTGGTTAACACCATCTAAGACGATAAACTGATATGACTTTTCTTTTCACAAATGTGATTTTTAAAGTAACTTAACTAAACCTCCTATTTCAATTTGTTACATGTTTTAAATTTTATCCTGCAATAATATAAAATAAACCTGTAGCAAAATAATAAACTTACTTTCAATCATTTGTAAGTTTTTTCCATTTTTAAATACTTTAAGAAAATAATTTAAAATAACACCTTGGTATTATTTATCCATGTATTACTTAAAATCAAATAAAAATTTACGCGGACTATGGTGATTTGTTTATCGATAAAAATATCGATATAGTTCACGCCGTACGTTGCTAACGCATGTAAAGCGCGCCATCGACACGTGTACAATTTGATGGTATGAGTAAACGCAATGAACACAAACACAAATGCTGTAGTGTGCGTTTAGAGTGACGCGGTTTAATTTTGCATTTGTAGTTAAGTATGCAGTTGTGTGTTTTTCTGGCCCTGACGTTGTTCGTGGTGGTTCGTGGTGACGACGTTCCCTGACGTTGACAGAATTTTTGTTATGGAATTAACGCGCATAGCCTCTCCAGTTGGTCGAATACTCAAGGTGTGAGATACACGTTTTAAATTTATAGGGCTGACAACGTGCAAAATAATCGGTTATTTAACTAGAACCAGTACATGCCAGTTTTTTCAAAAACCGGTTTTTATCAGGTTTTCTTAAAACTGGTTCACACCACTGTTCGTCGAATAGAAGGTTCTGTCATTCTGTGATTGAATAGAATCGCAAATTGCAAATAATTTTAGAAGGGATTGAAAGCTTAATTTTTTTGCAATTTTACTTTTTAATCTTATGTAAATCGATAGAGCGCGCCGTCCGCGCCTAATGTGTAGAGTATTATTTAATTATACGTAAAATATGATTGCCAATTTTATCTCAGAGGTTGAAACTATTCTTACATCTGTTTACTCCTAAAGGTATATTTGCATTTACTACTTTCAATGCATTTTCAGTTTTATTTACAAAAAATATATTGGTTAAATTCCTGTGGTGAAAATATGTTTACTTGTAGCTGCCAGGCTGGTAAAAGCTACGAAATCATTTTTGATAAAATTACAAAAATCACTTTTAATCGGAATTTTCAGTACAGAAAATTATCATGTTGATTAGTGTTAGTAGAATCTTAATATCATTTTATATTTTTGCAGTTGGTTGAAACATACATTATGTCTTTCTAAGAAGATCTCTGTAGCTCCTTTTGGAGCTACATTGGAGCTAAGCTCAATTGTATTTTTTAAATTAACTGTTGTTAATGATAGTGAGAATTTTATTTGCATATTATGATCTTGGTACCTGCTAGAATGTTAGAGTATATATAACCGAAATGAATAGTACTTAAATTCAATATATACTCAGGAAGCAAAGGACAGGGTTTATGCAAAGAAGAGGTTGGGTAAATTTATAATTTTGAATGAAATATATCCAAAAGTGAAATTACGAATAAGATAGACATTATGAATAAGATAAATATAGATATAGATTGCACCAAGAGTTGTAGATCCAGAAGTCACGGACAAGCTCTTACTAGTGCCATAACCAAGAGATCTGTCAATGATGAGTCCTTAGCGAGCTTTATAAAAGCAACATGTGCAAATTTTACGAAGGCCTTTGATTATGAGGTAAGTCATATAGATAAGCCAAATATTACATTTGCCATATCAATTTTATAATTTTGTAAAGTATTTCAACAACTATTTTAATATCAATTTAATATTCACAAACTGTTTTAAATTACTAATATTTACTACATTTTATATTACATAGAATAAAGCTATTTGAGGGCCGATAAGCTAATTTCATCTGAGTACACATCTCATTGGTTCTGGCCAGGTTTGGAAAAAATATTCGGACTATAATGATTCTATACAACAATGTTTCCAATTGCAGCTGGAAGGGTCAATATGGCAGCTCATTTATACCTTATCAATGAAAAGTTATACCATCTATTTTTATTTATTTATTTATTTATTAGGGATAACAAAAGCCTTCATTCAGTTAAAAAAATCTTATATAATACATTTTATAGCTCCTCTACATGATGGGCCAGCATTGGCCCAGCGAGATGGCCTTGTGACGGTTGACACGCAACTACACGATAGCGCCATTCAGTTGTGATCGAAACGTTTTTCGAGATGGACATGGATGAATTAGCCGCTGCGGCAATATG
>DWHP01008809.1:0-10423 GCA_018247895.1 Parnassius honrathi | reverse complement strand
TCCGTATATAGACATCTAAATTATAATTACAGGTAATAGTAAGTCTCGACTATGGCAAAAGCCAAAAATGTATATTAGGACCACGGACAATTAATGCCATTATAGACGTCCAATACGTATCCGTCTACAACACGTACTCGTAGCGATTATGACAAATTCTCCTACTATGATAGAGGCCTACATCCACTAGTACAATATTTGTTAATAAATTAATATTGTTCAAAATTCAATGACCAATATTTTTAATGTTAGTAACTTAAATTAAAATACTTCTTATCTTTTAAGGTTTTTAAACACAACTCGTAGTCAACTACTAAAACAACAATAGCCATTTGTCTTTTCTAACCGAGCATGTAGACCAGCATTTTTAAAACTAGGCGATGTATGCCACGTTTGTAGCGCTCTGCTTCACGTTGCTCTCATATTTTAAAAATATCTTCGAGGTTTTTTACTAGAATTTATATACTGTTTTATTATACTGAGTTATTTCAAATAATTATATATATATACGTCCTCCAGACCGAACTTCTGTCACGGAGGCCTGCCTCATCGGAGACTAGGCATCGGCGCGGGACAGGATTATAGTGCTCAAGTGTATACGCAAGCACAGGTGCACTTTCTATTCCCTCACTCTCATAGTCCGATGGGAAGGTAAAGCGACACGACCGGAGAGAGATCAGGCGCAGTATCAACGGCTTTTACGTGCTTTCCGAGGCAAGGATTGAAACACCGCCAAGTTCCTGACCCCGGGCAGCTTTTTACTGAGAATTTTTTGACGGAAAAACTCAATAATAGATTTTTTGCCCGAACCGGGATTCGAACCCAGGACCTCATGATCAGTAGTCGTACTACTACAACCACTAGACCAGCGAGGCAGTCGTCATATATAAACACAAATATATACATTTATAAATACATATAAGTATACGTTTATAGTAGTACAATATAGACTATACATTACAGCGACTCTGCAGTAATTTATAGACATTAGTGCAGAATCGCTGGAGGATATCAGCACTATGATCTACAACTTTAGTAGTGTATCCCAGTGGACAGGTACAAAATGATCATGAACAATATATAGGTCATATGTAACGTGCGTGTTGCCAGTGCTTAAGGACCAAATGTGGTCCTTCACTGCTTGCCGTATGAGGAAACTGAAGCTTGCTCAGCGAATAATGCTCAGAGTTTCTTTGCATGGTTCATAGACTTCGTAATGAAGTCTTTGTAACTGAAATAGCCCCACAAATCAGTAAGCTAACAAGTGGCTTTGGAGCGACCATATAGCTTGAATAACCAATAGCAAAAAATGGAAGACAGATTCTCGTCAAAAGTCAAAGTGAAAAGCAGTTACCTACTAGATGGTATGATGGTGCTTTGTGGCGTTTCCTGGAGAGGCCTTTGTTTAGTAATTAACTTGTGAAGATGATGATGATAAATTTTACGTCGTTTCCAAAAACTATAAATTACTGAATTCGATGGCTATGTTTTATGTATGTTTACCAATTTCTCTGAAACGACTTGACTGTTTTTATTAAATTTTTAATTAGAGAACTTTTACAGTGACGAAGACGAAATAAACTTTCAAATAGGCGCAACTAGCAAACTTTTTTCTAGCAAAACGTTAAAAAGAAAAAGTAAAAGAATTACTGCGCAAAATAAGTATAATGTTTGAGTAGGCAACGTAAAGTAAGGTCACAGCGTATACATGTACGTCCAACAGGCCAGCTGAGGCTTCAGGCGAGTTTTGGCGAACCGATATGGAAACCAAAAGAAATTTGGTAAATTATATGCATTGTTATATGCATTGAACACACGTAGTGCAGGAGTTTCAATCTCCCGTATATTTTGAAACTCTGGAAAAAAGCTTTTACTTTAATCAGATCTCTATTACCTGATAAATCAAAAAATAAATAATATTTACGTTACCAAGCCGTACTATACCTATATCGTGGTTGTAGGGGAAGGACAACGCTCGCACAGAGTACCAGCGTAAAATAATGCTTAATGCTGCTGTGTTTCCTACGGTAAGTTTAGAGACCCTTTTTACTGGACCCTTTTTACTGGTCCTCAGGGGTGACTACTACATTTTGAACTTGAGTCGAAGATAAATGTAGAACATTGCCTCCACTTACCATCAATTGGACTGTGTGCTCGTTTGTCACCATTATCTTATATAAAAAATATTAAGAAAACGTTATCGTGACAGTAGAATTTTCCAACATCAAATATTTGTGGATACAAACAGTTGTTCTGTGCATGTGCAATATTCGAAACCGCGGCCTTGCCACGCTGCGAAAATAAAAAGTGACTTCCGCTAACAAACACTGCATTACGGAGTCATCAATCGCTAGACATTTTGTAGTCAAGTTATTTTGTAAACTCATCTTCCGGGATTCAGGCTGCCTGTATGATCACACAAAAAATCTTTGTAAGATACTTTATATTACATACCGTATAACAAAACCGTAACAATGTATTGGCAGCCTATAGAAACAAGTGAATATTAATAATGGCCGCGTAAAATTGTATATATAAAAAATAAGGCAATGTTTATCTTGCCTTCTTTTCCTCTATACAATTTGACGTAGAAAAATTATGATGACAGAATAAGAACAGAAATGCTTAAATACATTTTCATTCATTCGCCCACCCTTTCAGTCCACATTAACCCACTGCTGAAAGTAGGCCTCTCATTGATTGAGATTGAGATTACCTTAAAGGGATGATTTTGCCATAGTTTCCACGCTTGGCAGGGGAGTTGGTAACTGGAGTTTTTTAATATTTTGAGTTAAGATCAGAAAGAGGTTGCTGCTGGGATAGTAAAACAGAAGATGGGTATCTTCTGTTTAAGATGGGGAGTAAGCTGACGAACGCGTTGCGAAATCGTTACGAAAAGTGTGGTCGGGTGAGGCAAACGGGAGTTGAGTGAGGGATACCAGCGAAAGAGAGCAGTGCGCGCGCACATTTTTTTCTCTCTTTCTCTCATAGCCAGTTATTTTTCGTAATTTTATTTCGTTTTGAATAATTTTATGAATTAATATTTACGTTTAAAGTGAATAAAATTGTAAATTCATTTTAAAGTTAATTTAATTTCTCCTCACTCACAGCGTAAAATAATATAATCGCCTCATCCCGTGAGGGTCTAGCTTTATTTCTGATGTCGTTTTGAAACTAGTAATAACTTGTTAATTTTGCTAAATTGAATATTTACTAGTAACTTGAAACTGGCTGTGCTGCGTTGTGACTGCATGTTCTATCAAACTTTGAATTGGAAAATCATTAATACTAAAATGTTAAAACCAAATTCCGATATTCGACTGGGTGGTCCAGTTAAGGGTGTGGTCCAGTAAAAAAAGCAACTCCTGAAGATGGTAAATTTTTGAGCTGTGATCAAATCATTTAAGTTTTTCTGGATGAGAAACCGCCACACTTTTTTAGGATAAGACAAGGTGTCTGCTGCCATTACAATATATTGCGAAAAAAAGATTTATTAATAATTATATAGCCAGATTAATTTTGATAGTATTACCCAACAATATTTTAATATTGTTAGCCACATATTTAACACATAAAACAACACTCACGATTTACACAGCCACTATTACATATGTAGAAAGTTATTATAATGTAATAAAGTGTTATTAGAGAAAAGGCTTTTAAAATAGAATAGATTCATTTGTATTCAATATATTACTACGAACACTGGCTCGGAGAAAATATGTGACCTGGGAAGAATCGGTAAGAAACCCAGCGGGACACTTCTTTTAAATAGAATAAATTTACTATATATAACTTTATACAAAATTGTGAAATACGCAGATAATTCACAGCTAATCAAGCATTAATTGTAATAAGACTGATAATTAATTCGTTTCCATGAATTAATTATCCGATGAGTCAAGTATGAGTTTGTAGCGGAATAGAACAAGTGTACCGTACCTCACCAGAGCCACGACTCCCTCAACAGCAGCCACTCGGTCCGTTTTATACAAGCAAAATAAGTAGCCCCATGTGCGCCACTGCAAGTGCAACTCGCAGGTGTGCCGTGCACGTGTTGTTTACGAGCATACTGGCTAGCTACAGAGCCGCCACCGCACGTGCAACGGCAGAGGCGCCTTTACGGCCATGCTGACATGCGTGTATCCTTGCACGCGCTCCAATACAATTGTAGCTATCTGTAAATAGAGAAACATAGTTCTATTGTCCTGAAAAAAGGTCTATATTAAGCCTTTAGTCAGGTTTGGTCCGGCAATAATCCCCATAAAACTATAACTCTTTATGCTAGACCGTAATTATTATATATACCTATATATATTATATATACCTACCGTAATTAGTATATGTACCTACATCATTGGACTGGCATAAGCCCTGCAACGATAGTAAGGAACTTTTTTTCTTTTTTCAGTTTAGTGTAGAGTAATACAGCCTGATCAAACCGCAACACTTCCCCGTCACAGTAGTGCAACGTGTGGGATGCAACCATACGATAACTGCAAATCAACAGTAATGCAAGCCGTAATCTACTACAACTCTTCCTTATACATCCTTCATCCTCCCGTATATAACATTTCAATCTCTTTCCTCACGACAGGTGAGATCGGGGAATATAATATACATATATCAGTTGATGTCGTGATAGTTAATAAATTAAAATAAATATAATCCAAATCTTGTACTGCAAGCTGGCAAACATAGTTGCTTACTAATCGAAAAAGTAAAACTCATATAATAGTAGCTTTTCTATACTGGACTGAAGAGAAATAGAATAGTTGTAAATAAAAATATATTAAAATGACGTTCTATGGGTAATAATCATAGAAATATGAAGTAAGTAATCATAGCCAAGTACTTAATCGGTATATATTTGAGTACATTTTTGAGTAATTAGCGAAGTACATATTGACGTATAAAATCTATTTAATAATTATAGCCAAGTACATAGTCCAGTACACAGGAAAGTAAATAATATTATTCGCTGTATTAAAGTATTAAATGTGTGTTCGATATGACTTCTGTTAGGTAAGCATAAGCGGAAGTATGACGTTGGGGTTAAATTGTATTAGTTTCATTACTGGCGTGGTCATTTTATAGAATGTTATAATTAATACAAGCAAATGTACTGCAAGCTGGCAAAAATGGTTTTTTTCTCATGAAAATAGTAAAACCTATATAATTCGGCATAAGACCAAGTATTAATCCGTCCCCACGTTGAACCCCCAGTAAACTCTTGTATCTACTTCTGTGCCCCTCATACTTTTATCCACAATTATGTAATTAATAACGTTTCTATCATTACCTCTTTCCTATGCATGCACGTGAATCTTCTTATGACGAAAGAAAGTCTTCGTAACAAAAATATTATATTTCACATATATGGTGAGGGGGTTTTCACCATTCTCATTTATAATTTCATCACCAAACGTTCCCAATATCCTTTCATAACCAAGCCTCTTCACTACAACCCATCCATTAAAATCTCCTAACAACAATATTTTCATTTCCGTTACATTTCAGTAACACTGTCTTTCATTTCAGTAAATCTGTTTTTGCAATAACTTTTAAACCGATCGATTCCAAAAATTAATCAGCTTTCAACCTTTAAAAACTACGTCGATCGCCGCCAGTCCAGTCAAAACCGGTTGATTTCGTGAGATGTCGTTAACGAAAAGTTTTGAAAAAATTGATATTTTTAAAATTACTCCGGTATTTCATATTGAACGTCATTCTTTGGTGAAATTTGGAGCGCTTTGCGTTTGAAATTAGTGGGAAGTTTCAGGGATAGACTGCAGGGTCAATCAATTTTTTTTTATTTGAAAGGTGGTGCTTTTCGTGTGGTCAAATATAAATTTGATCAAGATCTGACTCTGTTTCGAGTTATCCTTAATAGTGCGTATTTAATTGACTTCGAATACATTGATGATGGTTGCGCCAACGCACACCCTTGCATTTCGTATTTGTTGATGTATTCGTTAGATGGGTTGGTTGTCATAATCCAACTCTCTTATGTTCCTTCCCCGCACAAACCTGCCTAGTCAGGGGAAGCCAGATACTCATGGACCCATCTTTGGTCTTCCAATGAGAGACGCGTTTTGCCAAATAGAAAAGGGAGATGACGGAAGCTATAAGAAGACGCGCGCCACCATCGTAGTCGCAACGCAATACAATTTTCGTCGTGCGGGACATTCGTCCAGAGAGAGGCCGCTCGCCACTTCCCCCAGGTAAGTGCCCATCCTTATTATGAGCTGTTTTATTTGTTATTCCTTTATCTGCAGCAGCTTGTCTTCCGTCGTGTCAGTCAACGCCTCAAATTAATTTCAAAGCAAGTATATTGTCCAAAGTCCGCTCCCAAGTCAAAAATTTATGTTCGTGATCGTGATGGTCGATATACCGTAGCACTACCCTCGCGTCAAACGTCAAAAAGACGTTTTTATTGTTTGGAGCGCAAGATACCCGCTTTGCCAAAATTAAAGGAAGCTTATGACAATATTATTAACGAATATATAAAAAGGGGCTACATATCGCTTGCACGTCGAACAATATATAACTTTAAAGAGATGTCGTCATATTTTATACCCCAACATGGTGTCATTAAGAAAGACAAACTTACATCTAAGTTACACGTGGTACTCGATGCTAGCGCTAACACAAGCACCCGTCTCTCGCTTAATGACATTCTTTATAGTATACAAAACTTACACGGCAATCTATTTAATATCATAGTAAATTTTCGTTTGTTTCGTACTGCGCTATCCGCTGATATGCGCCAAATGTTTCTTGGGATTGGGGTTCGTGAATTCGATAGTCGACTCCAGTGCATTTCATATCACTTTAACCCAGTGGAGCCTTTAAAGGTGTTTGAATTTAACCGCGTTTGCTTTGGTTTAAAGTCAAGTCTATTTCATTATTTTCATTTCATCCATTTCAATTGCGCTGCGCACTGTGAAGCAGCTCACTGCTGATGAAGGTTTCTCTTATCCTAAAGCTAGTTAGGCAATTGAGAGTGGTCTGTATATAGACGATTTCGTATACTCAGTTGATAACGAAGAGGAAGCCATCTCAACCACCGCCGAAGTTATAAAACTCATGAAAGCAGGTCAATTCGAATGATTCGACGAGATTCGACAGCGAGTAGTACCCACTGTGCTCTTAAAGTAATCGAGTTTAATTGAATTTATTTAAGTATTAAAGTTACAAAAGTGATATATGTGCTTAATATAACAAATATTTGAGATGCTTAATATTAGTGTGGTGTAATTTAAAAGTAATTAAAGGTAAAAGTGTAAATAAGGAAACAATCAGTGTAAAAGTACCCTTTAATTGTTGTTGTGTAGCAAGGATATTAATTTGTTCGAACTTACAAACTTATTCCATACATTATTACAATTTGGAAAACATTTAATTACCAGTGTATCTAACGAAGTGGAATATTATTAATTTACTTATAAAAAAAACTAAGTTTTAACTTTTAGTATATTGACATTAATTGATATAATCCCTTCTGTGCCATCTGGCGGTCACTAGTTGCATAGATTAATATTCTTTGTTTATATCAATACTATGGCAAAGTGTGGAGCATGCGGCCGCTACCTTTCGGTGACAGATGGCGTTACCTGTGGCAAATGTGATGCCACATATCATCGAGGCTGCCTTAACTTATCTGAAAAGGTAAAGATATCAACTTCCTGGATGTGCCCAACTTGTAAGAGTAAAGTTCCTCGTGCTGGGGACAATTCTAATACACCGGTAAAGTGTCAGGATGTTGGAGATAATAGTACCAAAGGCATTGACATAGGCCTAGAAATACGCCTGTTCCGCAATGAGCTCAGTGAAATGCGCGATGAGCTGAAGGATATTAGGGACAATTTCGCCATGTTAAGGGATACAATGCTCGTGTGTAATAAAAATTTGGAAGAAATTGACACTAGGGTTACCAAGTTGGAGAACCGAATGGAAGAACGTGAGCACAAATGTAAGTCCATGGAGCTTGAGAATACAATAGCTGAACTAAGGATCCAACTAAGCGAGAGGGATCAGGATCTGTTAGCCAATGACTTGGAAATCTCAGGTCTACCGGAACAAAAAGGTGAAGTAGCCATTAACACTGTGATACTATGTGCTAGAAAGTTAGGCCTTGATATTGACCACCGTGAAATTGTCCATGCAGAGCGTGTCGGAATATTACGCAAATCTATCGACGACATCAATAGCTCTCAGGAAGAAGTTCGTTTGGGACCACGTAGAATTATGGTGCGAATGAGCCGGCGAGCGTTGCGAGATGAATTTTTACGTTCCGCGCGTGTTCGGCGGACAGTAACCACTGAGTCACTGGGGTTACCCGGTGAGCCGCGTCGGTTTTACGTGAATGAGTGGTTAACACCTTTGAATAGGAAGTTGTTTGGTAAGACTCGCGAGGCAGCGAAAAAAGCAAAATGGCGTTATACTTGGACGAAGGGTGGACATATTTTTGTGAGAAAGGAAGATGGAAAGCCTGTAACGCGAATTCGGTCTGAAGCAGACCTTAAGCGTGTTTTTTGTTAATCATGCGTTAGCTATTAATTTACCTTTTTTAATATTGCTTTTTTATTATCCTACCCCTTATGTTATAGATGGCTTATTTAGGTTTGTTAAAACAATATTTATATTCTTTTATAAGTTAGTCTCCATAATAACAATCACATACAGTAAGTGCATAAATATTACTATACATCAATTTAATATAATATATTGCTTTTCAAAGGGTTTATTGTTAAGTTTTAATTCAGCCTATTTTGGTTTATGTAAATCAGTATACATGTTCATCACACATGAAATTTTTAAGTGTAATTTTCATTGTCTCGTTAGTATTTGTGTGTCTGATAAAAGTGTTTATACCGTGAGTAATCGCAATATTATTTTACTATATTTTTCCGGGTCATTAGTGGTAAACAGATCCTTACGTTTTTTACTCTACTTACATAATCACAACTTTAATTTAGTATTTTTTCATAAACACACATATTTTTATTTTTATATCTTTAACGTAAATAATTTTAACATTTGGAAAGGAATTACCTTAATATTCAATAATAATAAATGTAATCTATCAAAATTTATATATAATGTCCTGTCAATATATAGTTTATATGTAACGTGTTGTTGTCAGTTTAGTGTACAAACTAAACATACATCATGTCTTAATAGTATTCATTTATTATACGTAAATCTTGACATGTACTATTTATTTATAAGATTAAATTTACAGTATATAATATTTGATACAATTAAAAAAACCGTATTAGGTATTTTATACTTATTATTATCTCATTACTATCTGTTAATAATGGATAATTTTTTTTATTCGATCAACGTTAATGGTAATTCAGTTAGCAATGATTAAGTTTAAAGAATTAAAAGTTGGATTTTTTAATGCGGGTTCACTGGGTACGAAACACGAGGAATTCCTCGTAGCCATGAGTCGACATGATGTTGATCTCATGGCGATAAATGAGACCTGGCTGCGGGAAGGCGAAGATGAGCGTGCTCCGCTCGTACCTGGTTACCGCCTACGTCACGTGCCGAGACCACACTCTGTGCGCGGTGGTCGTGGAGGGGGTGTAGGCTTCTACTTCAAAAAGGGAATCAACGCCCGAATATTATCTACTCCTTACCACAACTGTGTAGAAGAGATGTGGCTAGCCCTGCATATAAACTCAAAAAAAATTGTGATAGGCACAGCTTACCGCCCACCATGGCTTAGCGTTGAATTATTTCTTGATGCTATTACTGACAGCCTTAGCACATTTTCGCACGATTATGTTCTGATTTTGGGAGATTTTAATATTAATTTAATTGACACAGAAGATGTGAAGACCAAGCGTTTTATGGAATTTATAAATTATTTTAATATTAAACAATTAATAGATAAGCCAACTCATTTTATCGAAACTAGTCAAACTCTAATTGATGTTATATGTACTGATGCGCCAACGCGAAATGTCACAATTGATCATATAGCTGACTTAGGTAATCATGCCTTTCTTACATGCGAGTTACATTTTAAAATAGACAAAATAATACCTCGGACGTTAGTATATCGCCCCCTAAATGATATCCTACTTGATTATTTTGAACGAGACCTCCAGATAATCCCATGGGATGTGATCTGTTGTACCGATAATGTCAATGAAATGGTACACTTATTTAATCGCTATATCCTAAATTTATTTGACTTGCATTCACCTATTAAAACAGTTATACTTAAGGATCGCCCTTGCCCCTGGATAACCAAAACCATAAAATTAATGATGAGTTTACGTGATGAAGCACGCAACAAATATCGATGTTCACAGTCGCCCAGTCATAAAAATTATTATAAACAGTTAAAACATCAAGTAAATGTCGCACTATACCATGAGAAAAAAGCATATTACAAAGTGTT
>DWHP01008808.1:0-10424 GCA_018247895.1 Parnassius honrathi | reverse complement strand
ATTTTTTTTTTATCTGAAAGCTGGTGCTTTTCGTGTGGTCCCATATAAAAATTATAAAAAAATTAATTGAAATCTGACCAGTAGTTTTTGAGTTATCTTTAATAATGCGTATTTAACTGACTTGGAATACATTTGATTCGGTCGTATTAACAATAATAAAAAATAATAAAAATACTTTATTAGCATAATTACATTCTTTTCATTTACAATAAACTTTTTTTACAATAAGTTTAAAATAGGCTGTGGACAAATGTTACAAATAAGTTGTTTATTTCGGTTTATTACTGCCGGCTGTACTAGGCCGAGCTTGTATCACGACATGAAGTCGGTTGTACAAATATTTTTAATTATTTTACTAGTAACAACACATTCTACTCGTATCTTAGTTCGTTGCGGGGTCGGCCAAGATATTTAACGATCGTTAATGCTATTTATTCCATAGAATTAGAATTACTGGCGTGTGCTATTCTATACAAATAAATAAAATTGTAATCTCTGTTTGTGATGTCAAAGTAACAGGTTTTTACTAAATGCTTATGAAGGTATATAGTATATACGGTACTTATAACAAAATCATTATTTTTAAAATTTTTGCCTGTATGTGTCTTTGTTTCGGCTAATCTCCGAAATTACATTGATTCGGTCGTATTGAAGTCTGTTATACAATTTTTTTTTAATTTTATCACGTGTTTAACCTTTACGCTTGTTACTGGAAATGATCTCATCTTAGTCCTTACGGATGACCACGCAACTACATTTCCGTTCTAAACTGCCGTGCCGTCATGTGTTGACTACAGTCTATTTTACTTGAGGATGCCTTGTAGAAAGGCGAAACACGTGACGTATTATCGACGGTGGTGTCCTTCCTAGTGTATTGGCACCGGGATTAGTGGTGTTGACATTAGTGGTAAAGGTATAATACGAAATTTTTACTAATCCAAGTGCATTTTATAAGTTTGTCGACTACTTGTTAACATATTAAGCCTACTTAGCTGTGATATTTTCCTTTTATTTTATATATATACTACTATCGTGCATACTTTTCACATTTTCAAAAATTTCAAAAAAAAGCGATTTAGTTGGTAGGCAGAGGGAGGAGACATATGACTAATAAAAAATACCAGTGTCAAGAAGACCTATCCAACGATGCAATTGACGGATAAAAAAAAACCTGTATGGGAGGTGCTCAAAATTAAAAAAATCATGTTTTTCTTTAACAACTTCGTGGTTTCTAGTAAAACCGCGAATGGACTAATGGACGAACATAGCGAAACTGTAAGGGCTCCTCGATGTTTTTTTCTTCTATTTTTTAATAGAATAAAGGTGGCAAACGAGTACACAGTCCACCTGATGGTAAGTGGATACTGTGGCCCAAAGACATCTATATATATCCTCGATTACGAATCAAAATTCAGATTCAGCCGGTATTCTGTGAAGGCGTGGTTCTGCCACGGTCGAGCCGACCCATTCGTGCTACAACCATAACATAGCTGCAGCGTGGCTCCACCACGTAAAAAACTTTAACTACGGATCCCTAAAAACCACAGTCTACTGGTGTAAGAGGATCCACTACTCCATGTCTGTCCGTAGTAGTCGTACAGAGGGAGAAGAAACAGGAGACGGGCAGGAGCATTTTCTTGAAAATAACTCAAAATAATAAAAAACTTCTTTTTTATTTTCTACTTCGATTGCCAACCCGCCTAGCACACGTGGCAACTATGCGAGGCAGTCCATAGGGTAGGTATGAAAGACACCCTGAAGATTCCATGAACAGAATATAACAGAATCATCATCATCATTATTATCTACAAATCCACTGCTGAACAAAGGAATCCCCCAAATGTTGCCTGGTCGAGTCGTCTTAGGAAGCAGCCGAACCTCCACCGGAAATTCTTAACACCCCCTGCCCAACCGTTACCATGATCGCCACCGTTGTTAAGAATTACTGGCCCAGCTATTGAGCCGTTGGAACATATTATATTAGCCGGGGACTGGGGGCCGTTTCTTTGTTACTCTCGCTACTACTTACTATCAGATGGGTTGTATACTGGATTGTTACCATTGTGCTATAAAAATAGGCACAAAAAGCTATATTTGACCAGGATTCGAAGCCAAATCAACAGAAAGTTACGTTAACAACTGAGCAATAGTGGCGAAAACATTACGAATATGAATATACTCGTTATCACCACTATTACATTGATACGAAAGTAGCCTAATGGTAGTGTATGGCAAAAGGACGTAGGTTCGAATCCACCATTCGACTACCGCCGTGAACCACTCCTAACAAGCATTTCAAGCTTACCTGGAGTGGTTACCGGGGATATAAATAATGTTAATAGCATTGCTAGTACTTAAATTTTATAATTAAAAAATTACTCCTGGCAAAAGCACTCTACTACTAAACCTAGACCTCGTACAATAGATATTTGCCATAGTTACCACGCAGTTGTTTTTTATTGATATTTTGTTATTATCGGAAATATGCTGCTCCCCATCTGTTGCGTTTCCCTCTGTCGCCTCTTACGACACCCACGGGAAGATATGGGATACCTAGAGGATATTCTCGTACCGCCGCCGCCAGTACCATTTAAAAAAATAGAATCATTTAAATTCAATATAGATTATAGATTACAACAATGCTTATTAAAAGTCATTTAAGTTTTACAAATGGTTCGAAAAAACCTGTCCTGGGAAGAAACCAATATAATATGAGTTCCAATTTTCTTTTTGTACGAAACTTTGAGATTGGGAGCAAATTCCCTCCCACGATGAAATATTTTTACGAAAGACCACCAAACTTCTAAAAGTAAATAGGTATACGAACAGTATTTTGTAGAGACATTTTTCGTAACCAATGATATATTTTTACATCACCTACTTGTGTTTTTAGCACTGTTTATTTATTACAAATGATACGCGCTCGTTGACACTGTATTTTAAAATTATCACCTACATTTGTTGGAATATAAAACGATACCAATAATCACCTAATACTAAACAGAAACTACACATGTTAAAAAAATGAGCGGAAAAGATAAATAACGAAAAACAGGCAAACCCCTTTTTGTGTTATGGCAATATCGTTACATATACGTTACTATTTTCGTTCGAAAAAAAGACATTGCTTTTTTCTGTTTTTTTAATGATAGGATTTAAGATTGGACAGATTTTTAAAATTTTATATTTATTGTTTATTATCACGCATTAAACATATCTTTTTAAGCTTGACTACAATTCCACCTAATTTTAAATAGTGATGAAGCTCTAGATGGTAAATTTTACTATATTAGTGCACCTGTTTACTCTGGACTTGGAGATACACCTAGACGAATAGTTAGAAACTGCGGACTTCCATTTAGCACGATCCTGCATCACGCTTCTTTCATATACATTATTTCACATGCCTTGAAGACACCCAGATTGCAATCGCACAGGGCAGATGTTGGCAAATTATTCCACTCCTTAGCTGTACGCATTGCAAAAGAAGCATGCCGTATGAATTCAATTCGTGGAATATCGACAACAAACGGATGGAGTTCCGCTTTTCATCCGGTTATCTGATGATGAAAAGGGAAGGTACGAATTAGATACTGTAACACCGAGAGATTGACTACTCTTCTATGCTAGGTTCATTAGAATGCAGGTTTCAACTGCATCAATGTTATCAATATGCTTATCGAACCGCCAATCCACTGAGTCCAACAGTGCTAAATTCATTTTACAGTATCAGCCCATATGTAACAGCAGTGCTCGCGCAGAGTAGGTAAAGTTTTTACTAAGAGTAAGGGTCTCATAACATTTTTTTTTTATACAATTTAAGGCACTAACGAACATACAGTTTACCTGATAGGAAGAAGCTACTATAGTCTACGGACACCTGATGACGCACTTCAAGCAAAAATCAGGATACTGATGCATTGTCACCTCTGAGGACTAAGAATACTTCACAGTCTGTACTTATACTGGCTCTCTTAAACTCTTCAGACAGGAACATAGAGGGGTACGCACTGCTGGTTGGGTCAGAAATAGTTAAGAAGGTGGCACCTAGATAGACGCTCACTTAGGCAAAGAAGTTAAAGTTAAAGTTACAGCCTATATATACGTCCCACTCCTGGTCACAGACCTCCGCTCATTTCTGAGAGGGTTTTAGGACAAAGAAATGTCCGCCGTGCTGCCCCAATGCGTGTTGGCGAACTACACATGTCTTCGAAATATTTTTTTTATTTCTCAGACATAGAAGTTTCCTCACGATATTTTCCTTCACCGCCGAGCACGTGGCAAATCCACACTTAAAATTGCAATTAACAATTTCATTGGTGCCGGCGGGGATCGAACCCGGTTTGCTCGCGTACTGTGAAATTTACAGCCAGCGCTAACCATCTGTGATACCACGGCTCTCCGAAAATGCCTAACCAAAATTAATTAAATTGGAAACAGTCCAACAACTGATATGTAATATATTAATATATAATGGTCACTGTTTCGTTGGTCTAGTGGTTGTAGTAGTAGTGACTACAGATCAAGAGGTTCTTGGTTCGAATCCCGGGTCGGGCCAAGAAAATCTGTTATTGATTTTTTCTGTCAAGAAATTCTCATTAACCGTCCGGAGTCAGAAAATTGGTGGAGTTTCACCCCCTTACCTCGGAAAGCTCGTAAAGCCGTTGGTCCTGCGCCAGACTCTCTCCGATCGTTTCGGTTTACCGTCCCATCGGATTATGAGAGTGAGGGAACAGAGAGTCCACCTATGCTTGCACATACACTTGGGCACCATAATCATGTGCGCCGATGACTAGCCTCTGTTGAGATAGGTCGCCGTGACCAAACATTATCTGGAGGACATTATTAATATTATTATGTTGTGTGGCCTTTGTTCTTGCTAATCCGTTGGTGATTTGTATAAATGTACGAATGGTTTAATTGTCACATACAATATAATGCATAAGATAAAGAAACTACAAATACAAAGCAAACAAAAAATAACAATGTATACAAATATCTTTTTTTTCAGCACCAAAAAGGCATTAGCCTCAGCATGATGGTTTGGCAGTGTTGCCTCGGCCACAGCGCCATTATTCTGTCGGTGCTTCGTGTAAATATTTCAACCATAGTCATATTTATGTCACCACAAAAAAAAAACGAATAAAAATTTTAATAATTTTGTGTGACTCTTCCAAGTAATGCTTAGACTCAGTATGATGATTTGGCAGTGTTGCCACAGCCACAGCGCCATTATTCTGTTGGTACTTCGTGTAACCGTATTTTAACCATAGTCATATTTGTGTCACCACAAAAAAACGAATAAAAAATTTAATAATTTCGTGTAACTCTTCTAGGTAATGCTTAGATGCCGTTAGTGGACTTTTGAAAAGTCCTATGCCTAGTCCATCATTGAAGTTTAAAAGAAGGACAAAGAAGAAGATCTCAGAACAACAATAGTTAGAATAGCACAAAAATTTCGTATTCTAACAGTTAACGCGATATGCTCGTATATTTAGTAGGCTTCATATTAACGTAACCTAATTCTTAACAAATGTACATATTTTTAACAAAACTAAGACTGTTGGGACATTGAGACATAGATAAAAACTCTAAACCAAGCCGACCGCTACTTTACTATGAATTGAATGAAAATAAATTTGGAAATATAAAATAACTGACAGCACCTTTGTCAGTTCTTTCCAGAGCAGATGTACTTTCTACACAATGGTAAAAGGAAGCAGAACTCCTCTTCTGACGGGGGGTTCACTAGGAAGGTATCGTCCTCTTACATATTTCTACTGACAAGCAGCAGTACGCGCAGATTTCGGTCTGAAGGCTATACAACCTGTATAATTACATATTGTGAGGCATTACGCCTTTGTTCTTGTTAGATATTGTGTTGCAGGGAATACGAGTGAAACGCGCTGTGGTTGGTGACACACTCAATATATTTCCAATAGCGGTCGCATATTACATACATAACATTCCTCCCCTAATATTTAAGACTAATAAAATATTTTAAAATTAATCTTGGGACGCTGACGAGTCACCCTGCGATGTGCCGGAACCTCGTCTTGGTTACTCTCTTTGGCCTTATAAAACTCGTCATTGCCGTCGGTAGAAACGGGCCTTCGGACTTTTCTTGTTATCGTCACCATTGACGGCGTCTGTTCGTACTTGGAGTCAGTAGGAATGTGTGATGCTGCAGATTGTTCATTGCCCCCATCTCTCCTCAAGACATCGTCGGAAGAAACGGGCCTTCGGACTCCTCTTGTTATTGTCACTTCTGACGGCGTCTGGTCATACTCGGAGTCAGTAGGAGTGTGTGATGCCGCAAATTGTTCATTGCCCTCATCTCTTCCCAAGACGTCGTGAAGCAATTTCTCAGATGGCATGGATGATGGCACGTCTGGTGGCAAGTGCGGCACTGACGTCTGCGCGTACGGCTCCGACACAGGTGATTGCGGAAGAGATCGTGGGGTGGTGGCAATGGTGTGGCGTCGTTTCTTTCTATTATGACTGGGTCTTCTATATCGCAAGGGTGATCCCAACGTCGCTTATTATAAAGTTCCCTACCGAAATTAATGTTTGTTTTAAAAATTTGATCTACATGTTTTCGAACTAGGTTTAAAGTTACATCATCTTGTACAATAAACAACATGTTACCAATTTTTTTTCACAATTGTTCCTTTAGACTTTTATTACAATATTTTTATATAATACAGACTCTCCCGTTAAAAAGGATTTTTTTACTTTACCACTATAAGACTTCACCTGCGAACATTGTTTAGACTTCACGTTATTGGCAAGTTCTGTAGATGAGGGGGTCGGCTGTATTGGATTAATTAGGTCTAACCGCGATCAACTCACCTAGAATTTGTGCCCAAAAACTAGGTGAGCTGGTGATGAACCTGTGGTAGAATGAATCGATTTACGATAATTGAAGAGATATTTTAGAGTACTTATTTTACATTTTCTTGAATTTTTACTTGTTACGAGACTAGATTTAATACCCTTTTTGACAATTTTCACATAACTCTCGTCTTGACCATTACTAACCGGATGATATGTAATTTAAATGGTATAAAACTTCACATGTTTTAAAACATTTAAATTACAAAATCTATTGAATTCTTCGGAACAAAACAATGTGCTATTATCGGAAACCAAGGTGTGAGGTATTCCAAACTTAGACACAAACTCGAGCATTTTGTCCATTACCGCACTAGAAGAAGTTGTGGTACACATATCGAATACCTCGACCCATTTCGAGTAGGCATCGACTATGACCAGATACATACGGCCGTTTATCGGACCCAGCAGGTCCAGGTGTATCCTGCAGAACGCTCGTTGACGTAACTGCCACGGTGACATAGGTACGCGCGGTGGTGATGCTTGCAACTGTAAACGAATTTCGCAGGCGTCAATCGTCTTTTCCAGCTCGTCATCAATCCACGGAAACCACAACCGATGAACCGAACACACCACCTTATGGCCTCAAAGTACACATCCCTTTTCGTACGATAGTTGTAACCTACATTGATAATACGGATTAATTTCTGTATCTTTAACCCACTGTTTCCAACCCTTTTGTATGTTATAAATAACCTTAGTCAGGGTCGCGTCATTAGCCGTAGCCTGCCGAAGCTGGTCTGCTGTAACGGGCAAACTACCTTGTGTCACAAAACACACATAGGCGGCCCTATCCAGCTCCTCCTTGTGCCCCGACTCTTCGACAGGGTCCTCAACAATTGCTCGCGAAAGGAAGTCCGCGTTATTATTACAACTGCGCACGTACTCTATTACATAATTATAAGCACGTAAGAAAAGTGCGCACCTTTGCAATCTGTTTGCGGATATCTCCTGGATGCTTTTACGTGAACCAAAAATTGACAATAACGGTCTGTGGTCTGCACGTAATGTGAATGGAGTCGACCGGCCGTATAAGTATTGATGATACCGACGCATGCCGAATATTATCGCAGTTGCCTCCTTTTGTATCTGAGAATAACTTTTCTCGGCACTATTTAAGGTACGAGACGCATAAGATATCGGCCTTTCTAATCCGTCATCGTCGATTTGTGATAATATCGCGCCTAAACCATTTGGTGACGCGTCGACTGTTAAATAGAGTTTTGAATTTTGATTAAAATGAGCTAACGTCCGTTCTGAAATCAATTTTTTTAAACTTATTGAAAGTTTTCTCATGTAATTTACTCCAATTCTATTTTGCACCCTCTTTTAGCAAATTGTAATATGGAGATAAAATGATGCGCTCGGGACGAAATTTCTGTAGTAGTTTACTAATCCTAAGAAGGATTGCAGCTGTGAAACGTTCGTAGACACTGGTGCCTCTATGATTGCCTTAACTTTTTCTGGCGATTTTTTCAGTCCGTTATTAGTAATGACGTAACCCAAATATTTTATTTCGTCCTTGAAAAATTCGCACTTATTTTTGTTCAACGTCAAGCCTGCATCCTGCAGCCGCTGCAGCACTGCATTCAGCCGATCCATGTGCTCTTAGTCCTTAGCCCGTGATCAGCACGTCATCGAGCATGCATAGCACCCCCGGCAGCCCCGCTACCACGCACTCCATGGCGCGTTGGACGCCAAACCGAACACGAGCCTCGTGTATATGTATAGGCCGCGGTGTGTGTTTATACATGTTGTTTTTTGGGATTCGTCTAAACAAACTTGGTTGTAAGCCATTGATAAATCTGACTTTGTGAATTGCTTACCACCATACAATTTTGAAAATAACTCGCTAATTGGCGGTAAAGGGTAGTGCTCCATGACGAGTTGTTTATTAATGGTAACTGAATAATCGGCGCATATACGGCGCAACACGGTGCCGTCTCGCTTTAAAACTGGAACGATGGGAGACGCATATTCCGAATATTCTATGGGACGGAGTAGTCCCATTTTCACCATTTTATCGATTTATTTGTCGACCTTTTCCCTCAAAGCGAAAGCCATAGGACGGGCTTTAAAAAAACATGGACGGGCATCGTCTTTTAAGGTCAGGGTTACTTTATATTTATTAAAACACCCTAGTTTACCCGAAAAGGTTTCGGGATACCGTTAATGTAAAGAGTAAATTTCATTTTGAATTTGTTGACAGTAATTAACCGGTGTCAGTTGTAATCTAAACAAAGAAATAAAATCCCATCCTAATAACGGCGGCCCCCCGCCACGTACTACGAACAGGCACACCGGGCGCGTACGGAACCACACTGACACTGTCGCGACGCCTATCTCTCTACCGGTATAGCTCATTAACCTTTTATCGGTAACTGACAATGGCACGTCGTTAAAATGTGTTTTGTATGTTTTTTCAGAAATTACCGTTACTGCTGACCCACTGTCTATTTTGAACCTTAAATTTACCCCATTAACAGATACAGTTTCTACCATAGGTTCACCTTTAAGCGATCGAATATTAAATAACTCACCGTCGTCCTCCTCGCCTACATTTCCCGCCAACACGTAATTCACTTTTTTGCACATCCTACGTAAATGCCCTTTAACTTTACACTTTTTACGGGTATAGTCGGCATAGCGACAGTCGGCCGTTTTATGATTTGAGTACATTTGACACACTGTACAATTCACTTTTTCACCTTCTTAATTTCGAAGAGCTGTTGCTCGGCGGCGACGCTATCGGCAGCGGCACCAGCAACAGCGCTGCTCGCAGCGTCGCGCGCGTTGCGCATACTTTAAGCCATATCAACCGTATTAACTAAAGTCAATGTCCTGAAATCATGTGCGTTCCTTTTCTACTCCCGGCAGCATCCTCATAATAAAACGATCACGTAGCGCCTTCTCCACGTTCGATAACTGACACAGTTAGGGGTAAGTCACAGTAATCGCGCTATCCACTGCGACGGTGTTTCACCTCGTAGATCGATAGTATAAAACTTATGACGCTCGCCAAACCCAACTTGTTTGGGGATGAAATGCGCACCCAGCAATCTCAAAATGTCTTCATAGGGCACTGTTTGTAGCTCTTTTGGAAGGGCCAGGTCCGACGCTAACTTTCATGAGCCCTCGGTGAGTGCGTTCGGCAAGATCGCTCGCCTCTTGATTCTCGCTGGATCTTTAACCATATCAATGTCGTTAGCGATGAACCACTGTGTAAGTCTGTACCTGTAAGTTTTCCAAGATTGTACACTATGATCGAAAACAGACAAAATACCAAAATTTCCGGTCGACATTTTTTTTAATACGAGGGTAAGCTCGTCGCCACTGTTAAATATTGTGTTGCGGGGAATACGAGTGAAACGCGCTGTGGCTGGTGACACACTGAATATATTTCCAATAGCGGTCGCATATTACATACATAATGTTACGGCCCTCAGTTGCCCTGACAGAAGTCGACTGGGCTAGGGCCCATCAGTAACCCAACTCGACGGGCAACCAGAGGGTTCGGGCCCAAATGGCCT
>DWHP01008807.1:0-10425 GCA_018247895.1 Parnassius honrathi | reverse complement strand
CCTCAATAGTACTACACAAAAAAAAACTATTATTTTATTGTAAATAGCCTAAATTTTTTTTAATCAAAACAGAATCAAGAAATGAAAAAAAGAGTTGTTTTGATATTCGTGTTCAGGTCATTGGTTCTGGTAATATAATATTTAATAAATAATTGTATTAGAGATGTGCGAACTTGAAAGAAAATCGAATCGAGTTAATAATATACGATAGTATACCTTTTTTAACATGGAGGAAGATATGATTCAAGAAAATAATGAGTTTAATAATATTCTAACCGAGATGAGTAATGTTGAGTAGTCGGTGATATGTTTACTAGAGAAGCATACTACATAACGTCAGAAAGGAAGGTTGATGTATACATAAATTATTCTGAAAGGCTGCCGATGCAATATGTGCTTGCAAAATTAGTTAAGTCAAATAACATTATATGTAGCAGTGTTAGCCGGGTAAAATATAATAATAATAATATAAATCCCTATGAGGTATTTATACTGTTTGAAAATGCAGAAAACGCTAAGGAGTTGATCAATTGCAAACCTTTGCAAGATTTAGGATGGAGATGCCAAAAACTAGAAGACTCAGAAGTCGTTATATGTTACGGCATTATTAAGGATGTAACATTGAACTTGAGTGAAAAAGACATGCTAGAAGTTATCAAGCAATTTTAAACTGATAGCGGTAAAATGTTTAAAACGCTGGAACAGGGATAGTAACAGCTGGGAAGAAAGTGAGTCAATACGTCTGGGGTTCAAAAGCTCCTCACTACCAACGTGTGTCTACATCATCGACATGAAGATAAATGTCGAATGTGTTTCCGGTGCTGGCGATTTATGGACTCCTTGCGTGTTTGTCCAGACAAAAAGGTTGTGTGCCCTAAGTGCGCAAAGGGTCTATTCACAGTCACAGGGAACCAGTTGATCGTGTCTTGCGTTTAAAAAAGAGAAACTAATTCGGGATTTGATGACAGAGTTGACTACTCTTATGGGAAGACGTTGCAAATATATATTCCAGCCGGACCCGTCCCTGCACCGCGTTCAGAATAAATTAATTCAACTTCACCGGCACGCGCGCGTAACTTTCCTGATTTTCCGATTTCGTTTAAGACGAACGCGTATCCAAGCAATCACAAGACATAAACTTTATTTCAGAAGCATGCGTAACCCGAGCACCGCGACGTGATGGTATCATTCGAAAATTAGTTAATCACAATCTTTACAACCGTGTTCAACGATTGTGTTTCAATCATTAGAACAGAGACCCAAGAAAAAAC
This sequence comes from Parnassius honrathi, assembly GCA_018247895.1. Lineage (NCBI taxonomy): Eukaryota > Metazoa > Arthropoda > Insecta > Lepidoptera > Papilionidae > Parnassius > Parnassius honrathi. The sequence goes on along the minus strand of DWHP01008807.1, from coordinate 9,154 downwards.
TGCAGTAAAGTTAAAATAAGTGTAAATAAGTAAACTCTCAAATAAACCTTCGCCCATGGAATTCACAAAGTGCTAATCCCACATATGTTGAATTTGAGTATTTTAGGTAAAGAAAAGAGAATTTGAGTAGTTCCATAAACAGCACCTATATGAATAATTCATATAGGTCTTATTTTTGGAACATGGTTAAATAGTGAGGTTACTTTTAGAATAAGTAGTTATAATGTTTTCCGTCATGATCGGGAAGACTCGTATGGGGGTGTCGCTGTTATAACCCACAAATCCGTTAAGCTGCAATTGGGATGTATTCTCGGATTCAGAAACAATGAATAACAATTTAATCGATGAATCGGAAAAAGAAATTCGGTTGAGAAATAAGAGAAAATAGAAGAGCAGGTGTGTAGAAATTTATGATAATATAAGTAACAATAATCCTGTATCACGATCATTCACAAAATATAATAAGATTCACGATGTGATTTTACGCTCATCGCCTAGAACTGTTCTTTATTTATGTACCCACAAGTAGGTTGTAAAATAGATACATAATATTTATTGCACCTAAATTTAGTTGATAATAATATTAAATGTAACTTCGGTAATGTAATGTAGTGTAATGTGTTAATTAGAATAATGTGTACATAATGTCGACAGCAATGGTGTACGGAAAAACTCTAATGAGTTTATGTTTACACTAAAACTATCTGTCTTTGTAATCATAAATTTTCTAAATAAATTAAAAAAAGATAGAGTTTAAATTTGAAGCAGGAATTTGAAACTCACAAGAAGATTTAACGAGCAGAATAATTCAGGAGTGACAAAATCCATTGAATGCTTGGTATTGATGGCAGGGGAATAAATCCGGGACCTTCTTTTCAAAAATATCTTCGGTCAGTTAAAACCTTCGCCAGTGGAATTCGCAAGGTGTTAAGCCCATATATGTTGAATTCGAGCAATTATTAAATAACTCATATAGCTGCTATTTATGGAACATGGTTAAAAATAGTGAAGTTACTATTGGAATAATTGGTTATAATGTTTTCCGTCATGACTGGGAAGACTCGTATGGGGGTGTCGCTATTATAGCGCACAAATCCGTTAAGGTGAAATTAATCCCTGTTCATTTTTAAAATCTTAGCATTGAAGTAATTTGTGTTAAAGTTTTCAACTGTAAATATATTGATAATATATTTTCTATCAACCGTCCACAACTTATACAAACTTCTCAAAATGACTAGGATGAAATATTTTCGTTTACGACGAGTAAAACACTTGTACTTGGTGACTTTAATGTCCACTATTCCATCGGGTCTTATAAGACTGATTCGAGATGTAGCAATATTTTTAAATTATGTGTCATTTAATGATAGTCGAGCTACGCGCGTTAATTTGTCCACGGCAATTTGCAGGATCTTCTTCTGGTATTTCTATTGCATCTTCGGACATAGCGTTGCACTTAATCTTAAAGGTAACTGTTCGCGCCCGATTGAGAACCGGTTGAACGTTTGGACGGACTGCATTCCTCTAGAGGGCGCGGCCGATCGAGTGGGAGTTTAGCCTGCGCAGGCGCGCGCAGTTAGTTGCCTGGGCAACTCAGGGCCGTAACAATAACCAATGAGACCCTAGGTAGTGACTACTTAAATATTAAGATAAATATTTCTTATAGTGAACATAATTTACTATTAGTTCAGAGGAACATAGTGAACTGGACAAAATAGAAGACAATTAAGCAAAAAAGTTGAAAAAAAATATGTAGATCCACAGGTCGTGAATTGGCCCAAAGAGACTCTGTCACCTATATTATTTAATATTCCTACTCCTCATATTTGTTAATTAACTAACAAAAATTAATAATTACAAAACAAGTTTCTAATGATTATGATTATGATGTGTCTACGAAGTGTCCGAAGACCTGCAAATACCATTAAATTAAATAAACAACATTCTCAATGATTTGGATTTGGAGTCTAAGCCCAAATCATTGTGCATGTATTATTATGTGATATCTTATTTAGTGACATCTGTAGTCTATCGATAACTTTTTTGAAGAGGCATATCTTTGTATTCATTGGTGAAATGTCCGAAGTTTGGACATTGTATGTATTTCACGTAGCTGACATTTCACCAACGAATAGAAAGTTATGCCTCTACAAGAAAGCTATCTATAGACAACAGATATCACTAAATATGGTATCACATAATAATAATAATAATGTAATAGATGTAGTCATAATTGCAAAGTATTTGGATATGTGGTTGGACCACTCTTTAAAATGGAATAAACATGTAACTGAGTTACTTGATAAAACTTTAGATACTTTAATATTCTCCTCAGATCAGTCATCTAGATAGATTTCTTTCCTTTGCTTTTTATTGTTTGCTTGTTAAATTTAATGTTATATTAATTAATAATGATGTCAAGTAGAGCGACATGGTTGCATTTTAATTAATCTCTTAAAATAAAGATAACAAAAGGTATAAAGACTACATGAGTTGACACCTTTTGGACTATTATGGAGATCATTGAAGAGAACTAGAGAGGGAGAGAATTGTGTGAATCCAAAAAAATACCCACAGTATGTAAATATAAGCGCATAAGCTCAATCGAGATTAACTTTTAATATAAATATTACATAAGTCTTTCGGGAATATTCACATAGGTAGGGCCAATCAACATTGCCTCATTATTGAAATGAATCGTTTTAAGCCCGGTTGCGGTTATCCATCATGTAATTTGTCAGTGGAAGGATTGGCAATAATTTACGTTGCAATCATTTTGTATCATATATTTATATTGAAATTATGAATACAAAAGTGATGATTGAGTACTAGCTCGAAGTTTTAGTAAGGCTTAAAATAGTTATTTTAATCAGTACTACTAAAGTCCACATAAATATGCCTTTTCCAAAAGGTTCTAGAATGACAACTTCCCCCGTAGGGTGACCCCCACAAAATGGAGTGATGACCTATTAAAATACGCAGGAAGTCGATGGACACAGGTGGCTCAGGATCGTTCTTTGTGGCACTCCTTAAGTGAGACCTACGTTCAACATTGGACTTGTGAAGGGTTGTAATGATGATGATAACGACGTCATTTCATGAATAAGCTTCTCGAAAACTATTACTTGTAAGGTTTTTTTTATTATGTACGAACAGCTATGCGGGTCTAGGTAAAAAGACCGGTAGCTATTGTGTAAGATCTATTGTGATCACTGCTGTAGATATAATTCATTGCTAAGCCCTATGTCTTCAATGAATAGAAGGAGTTGCTTAGTCTTGAGCAATTTCACTTCCTCTCGGCGGAGTAGATACTTTCCCAGATGAGTGTTACGTTTGCGCATTAAGGGTCCGCAATCAGTTAGGATGTGCAGAGGCGTTTCTCTCGTTACAGAACGGAACCGACACATCTTGATACTTGATCTTCCTTAAGATCTCCTCGATCTTTCATTGCTTAGTCCCAGGATTGACATATGTTTTTAAGACAACAATGTCCAGTTAAGGCTCTTGCCAGAATGCGCAATTTATTTTTACTTAGTTCCAGGCTATGATATTGACGTCGAACATCTCAGTCCCCTCCGTGACCATGGGTGCTGTAAAGCACCCGAAACGTCGGGAATTAAAAATAAGATAAAATAAGTAAAGTAAACGCGATAGAATCCATAAATATAGTTTTATTCAAACTGCATAATGGTAAAAAGAAATCAATTAAATTATTTTTATTAAACGCGCAAACCTATAAAATTTTGTTTATTTATACGATACATTGTATAAAATAATTACTTTATTCAGAAACTCGATGAGGAAAGGTTGATCTGAGTCAAAAACTTGTAACTATTTAACTTATTATTCGTTCGTGTTCAATAATATTGGTACCGGCTCGTAATTAAATTCTAAATGAACGACGAAATGGAATGATACCCTACGCCGCCTCCAAATGGCTGATCGGGGTTATTAACAAGTTCAATTATATTTGTACAAGTGCAAGTTCAATTTTGCTTATAAGTAATTTCGAATTACAACTATTTTTTTAAAGAAATACGAGTGCATATGGAAACCTTGCGAAGTTTCGGCATTACTTCACACCAGGACGGCTGCTAGTTATATATAAAGCGGACGTCCGGTCTTGCATGGACTACTACTGCTATATACCGACTGGTACTGCAAAATTTCGTACTCAATGACAGCTTGCTAACTAGACCTATTGATTTAGTTAAAGCCAATGTTACCAGTATAGAGCACAGGCGCGAAATAGCCAAACCGTCAGTATTTTACGTATTTTAGAGAATGTGCGTAAGAATTGTATCATTAAATTCCTCTTCTACCTTCCACCATCAGACAACAAGATGCTTGGCCAGTCCTTCCTTTATATCTATTAAACGTGGAACAGTCTCCACTCTTTGTCGTTTACACGCCATGTATGTTACATTATTATTATTATTAAAAACCTTTCGAGTGTTTGCCATAAACAAATGAACTGTTTAAAACATAAAGTAAATAAAGGGAATAACTTTTTTAATCAATCATTGTAAAAACAACTGTTGTTACAGCCCTGAGTTGCCCAGATGGAGATCTACTGGATTAGGGCCCATCGTAACCCAACTCGACGGGCAACCAAGGGGAGGACCCGAATGGTCTATGGAAATTTATTATATGATGGATGCACAAGCAAACACAAAACTTACCTAGTTCAGGAGTAGGGTAGACCCAAAGGCGTCGTCAGCGTGATGTAAAGGTGGTGTGGGTGTGTAAGTGTAAGAAGGTGTATTATGCGTGAACTGACTTCACCGAGGTAGGTGGACAAACCCGCTGTCGTTGCACTGCTTCAAAAGACGCCCTCACTTCTGGGTGCCAGTCTAACGTCACTTAGCACAAAACTATAGTCTAAGTCGATATATAGCCAAAGTTTAGAGTTCAATCGAACAAGCAAAAACACTTCGTACTATATTAAAATGCTACGTACATTCGAAGCTTCTAGACTGTAATCTAACTGATTCCCTGCGATGTCAAAAACTTAGTTAAAGGTAAGTAGAAGTTAAATTAATCACGCAATCTCAAACAAAGGCCTAGTCACGTATCTTCATAAGCTAACACTATAGCGGCCGAGCGCTTTAACGAATTTAGCTTCACGACGCGGCGTGCACGTGTGTCTCCTTAACCGACTACAGGCAGCAGGCATCGCGTAGGCGCGCTCAACAGGGACTGCTATAGACTCGCGGGCAGCAATCCGACGCGGGCGACCCTCTCCCCGCGCCACCGCTATCAAACCGGTTCCCCGCTCAAAATTGAGCGCAAACAACTGTGTTTTCTAAATAAAGCGATTATTTGCTATTCTTTAGTAAATACAAAATGTTAATGAACTACAAAAAACCTTTCGAGTGTTTGCTATAAACAAAAGAACTGTTTAAAACATAAAGTAAATAAAGGGGATAAGTTTTATTCAGTTCTTGTAAATACAACAGTGTTTTCTAAATAAAGTGATTATTTGCTATTCTTTGGTAAATACAAAATGTTAATGAGCAACAAAAAACCTTTCGAGTATTTGCTATAAACCAAAGAACTGTTCAAAACATAAAGTAAATAAAGTGAGTAAGTTTTATTCAATCCTTGTAAATACAACTGTGTTTACTAAATAAAGTGGTTATTTGCTATTCTTTAGTAAATACAAAATGTTAATGAACAAAAAACAAAAGAAAATTACATTTATGCCCTTGACAGTGGAAAACTACTTCTCTGAATGAAAGTGTTTTATTACAACAAATTTGCTTCGAAAGATGACTAAGGTTCGTTTTCATTACGATGCCTGCAATCAATTTCGTCTTTTTTTAAGTAAAGCAATTTAAATATAAACTAACATCAACGACATGGGCCTTCCCCATAGATTAGCACCAGATAGAAACTGAAACAGGAGATGAGCAGCAGCATCTTCTTGACAACTCAATACATCCCGACTGCGAAGCGTGGCAACTATAGAAAAATCTCTCCTATGTGACAATCTACGGCGCAGGCCTATGTTTCTACAACGAATGGATTGTGGGTAAATAATATGTAATCAAATATCAACTAAATAAATTATCTAACACCTACTAGCTTTTATTAACGAGCAACAGATGTTATAGATTCGAGTTAGGTGTGTCAGGATTATGCTTAATGGAGGTCCATGGTCGTCCAGGCTCCTGAAATCACACATATATGTATAGTAGTATTTACCAAACAGTACGCAATGACTACGTTTTATTCTCTACCTACTCCTCTGGGTGACAGGCGCAAAAATTTACGTGCATTATTTATGTATATTTTTTAATTTACTGCCTCTTGTTTTGAAGAATCAATGATGTGTACTAAACGGTAGAATATCCTGCCATCAAAAAGATAAAAGGGCAATAAAGAAGTATTCACAGTGAAAGCAAAACGTCAATTCCTGTTTTTCACTTGTCGGTTAAGGAAACGCTGCAGGCCAAAATGTTCTTTTAAAAAAGTCCTTTCATATAATACTTGAAAAGCGAGTCCAATGCAGGTATTAGGAGCTTCAAAAGGATACCTAGCACTTTTCGAAATAGTTTTATGTCGATAAACGCTTGTTGGATATAAATCGTAAAAAGCCGTGGTAGGTTAAAGGCAACGCATACGGCATCAATAAAATTGCTGATTTGCTAAGTACTCGATGAAAGAAAACATCGTGAGAATATTTACATGGCCGAGGAATATATTTTTAATAAAAACAATAATTTTATTCATTAATATTTTCTCTTAATGCTTTTTTTCGATTATTAGTGCAGTATAAAAGTCTTAAACCAGATTTAATGACAGTGGGTAGCGTAACCTTGTCAAGTCGATAGTAAAGTCTAACGTCCCTCGCTTCGTGTTCACTTCAAATAATAAAATTATTTCCATGACATATGAAGTTCGCCTATATAAATTGGGGCAGTGTGGTAAACAATACCTTGCCCTTAGAACCCTCTTTCAAATACGAGAGGTTGTGTAGGTTTTTGAGTACTTTATAACTTCAGCTCAGACTCAATCTTCACGAAAATAATATTTAGGCGTTTGTCATTTAAATTACATATGTTTGTCGTGAATTTCTTAATAAGCGGGATGCCGAACGTAACATTCCATTCCATTTCATTACAGCTCACAAAAGTTGACTGCTGGACATAGGTATACTCATATGCTGCCACATGTTGTGATGCCTCATATATGATTTTGCCATAATTATCAGGTTTGTTAGGCACGAAGTTTTTCATTATTTTGATTTGCGGTCAAAAAGTGGCTGCTCTACATCTCCGCTTCAGTTCCTCACTGTCGCCTCTTCCGACTACCACAGGACGATATGAAGTACAACGGTTCAATATACTATATTGTTTCGTAATATTGTTTTGGGATTTTTAATAAAATTATCTTTCGTCTTAGTTTAGTAGTCGAAGTTATTCTCGTCTGTACTTGTATTTATTCATAACTCATCCAGATTTGATACACAGACAATAGAGAGACTAGTGCCTTGGTGAGTGAAAAATATTAAAAAGGCTAGACTACTTTAAACAATGGTGTTTTATTTGTAGGAACCATTCTAAAGAATGTTTATAGAGTGGTAAAAGGGTATATTTTTATTATGTAGGAGGTTAACAAAACGCCTCATTTTTTTTTGTATTTATGTGACGTGATATATTTGTCACTTGTAAACCGATTTCGGTTAAATAAGTCATACTTCAGAAGTTGTCCTATATATGTAAATTTGGAAAAATATTCCACTATATAGGTGACAAAATAGGTGAAATTTTTTTAATGGAAATATTTAACACAACAACAACATTGGTACTATATTCCTAAGTCAATTCAAAAAAGCTTAGTAGATAACTTGTAAAAAAGATATATCCGACTTAAACAACTAAAAAGAATAATACAATTACACATTCTGAAATCGCGGTTTAAATTCTTTTTTACATGTCTTAGCGTCAACTTCAAAATATGAAATTATTTTATTCTTATTCTTTGTTTTAAGTCGTTTGTTTATACTTTAGTTTTTATTAAGTGATTTTTCGGTTACGTTATTGATGAGCCGTGATAGCTCAGATGGTTGACGCTAAAATATAATAGAAATCGAATAACCCGAGTTCGATCCCCGCCAACACCAATGAAATTGTTAATTGCAATTTTAAGTGCTGATTTACCACGTGCTCGGTGGTGAAGAAAAACATCGTGAAGAAACCTGATTGTCTGAGAAATAAGGAAAAAATATTTCGAAGACATGTGGAGTTCGCCGACATGCATTGGGGCAGCGCGGTGAACACTTCCTTGCCCTAAAACCCTTTCAGAAATGAGGGAAGACCTGTGCCCAGCAGTGGGACGTATATATGCTGTAGCTTTACGTGATTGGTAATGATGGAAATGTTTTTTTATTTCAAAGTCTGAATTCGTTAAGTGCGTGAACTTCACACCGCAAGTTGACACACAATGTTTCAAACATTTCGTCCAAAATTATGATTTGATATGTTCTTTTTTGCTTCAATTTGCATATAGTCAGAACTGACAACAATTATTGATATGGTTGAGATTTGAGACTAGATCATGGAATAGACCATAAACTTTGTGATGAAAATAGTGTACTTTCACGTAATTTTGATGTCCTTCTGACATAATTTTGGGGCAGATAACCGGAGACGCTTTTTACTGGAAACGAAACATTCCATCTGACGATTAATCAGGGGTGACAAGGCATCTAAATTTCGATTTTTAATTGATAATGATCATTAAACATTTGTTGAATTATTTAACTTTCATAGAGTTCTTTGTAAGAATCTATTTTGAATAAAAATATTTGATTTCGGCATAACCTGTCTTAACGATGTTTTCGTCACTGTTCGGTACGTGGTAAATCAGCGTTTTAATTTAAAAATTACACTTTCACTGTTGCCAGCCTGGTATGTATTCTATAAACTCGTGTGCTTTAAAATTTTAGGAGAAGCTCTTATTGTCTGTGTGTGCTCTTTATAATTTCACAACGTTTTTTGTCACAAATAATTAATTACACTTATGAGGAAGTATATGTGTAGTAATTTTTTATGACCACTTATTATTTGTTGTTTTATTAAGTATATGCCGTTAATAATTTCCTATCAAATAAATTCCTATAAAAATTAAAATAAGGTTACCCTTAAAA
>DWHP01008806.1:0-10425 GCA_018247895.1 Parnassius honrathi | reverse complement strand
CTGCATTTTAATTCGTAATTGAGGATAGATGTAGATGAGTATGGGCCACAGCAACCACTTACCATCAGGTGGACTGTATGCTCGTTTGTCACCACAATCCTATAAAAAAAATAAGTGCATTACACGTATCACGTAAACGTAACGTAACCGTAAGCTAACACACGCAAATGTGAGCTGTAAATTTCTTTGAAATTGTAAGAGCAGTTTTCAAAAAACCAATCTTAAGCATAAGCAAACATTGCTTAAATGGAATAATAAGATGTTCATGTTCATGTTAAGTATTTTCTTGTCAACAGATGTTGACAAGAAAATAGTTAAACACACCCGATTATTATACCTCGAGAATCCCATTTAGCCCAATTGATTATAACAGAAGCTCAGAAGATAAACAAGAAAGTGATTATGTCATAACATTAAAAAAAACGGGAATTGCTATTTTTCGCCTGTTTCCTGGAAATTTACATTTAAAAAAAATGTAAATCTACACAACATAAGTATACGTTGCACAAATACATGCAAATAATTGTTCCGTGCAAGAGACTCCACACTGCGCTATCGTGCTGATTAAACTAAAATTGGTCTTTCCTTATAGTATAACATATGATTTATAAAAGAGATAATGCAGCAATGTTTAAAAAAACCAAAGAAAATTGTGTTAACCGCTGATTTGTTGTTTATAAGAAATTAATTCATTAAAATTTCGATGAAAAATTAAATTTGTAAATTTTTCGTTTGTAACGTATATGTATATCTAGTTTACCTAGTTCATTAACAAATCGAAAAGGAAGGGATAAATAAACACGAAAAAGCGAAGAATTCTATCTATAAAATTATGACCAACCATAAAAACAGCATTATGAAAACTTATTACTGATTATGGTCCGTAATATCTTCATTTTCTAATCAAGCTAATGGAAGCAAAGTAATTGTATTTTACAAACTGGGGTTGTTTAATAAAAAAACGACCCGTATATTTATAATTCAACGCTATTTTGGATTGTAGTATGCGCGTTAAAATATAAGAAAAAGTGGTAGCGTTGAGAAAAATAAAACATAATTAATTTTATTTATTTATATAAATTCAATCTAGAGCCATGCGTTACTTTAAAATCTACTAAACGGTGTTGATGGAAGACTTTAACGCAAAACTAGTGTTACGGCCCTGAGTTACCCAGACGAAGGTCGACTGAATTAGGACCCATAGTAATCCAAATCGACGGGAAACCAAGGGAAGAGCCCAATGGCTTATGGATTTTTTTTTATATAATGGAGGCACAAGCACTCAACTTACCCAGTTCAGTTAATACTCCGATGTACGGTGTGGCTGCAGGCGCTAGGTAGTCCACCTCGGGCAGCCACCGGGACACCTCGCCCTCACCGATAACAGCCCCAGTCTCTGCATTCTCTATACACATCTTGCACTACTTTTTTTTGTAATTATGGTGCATTTGAGGTTATTTCTGAATACGGGTATATTAACAAATATATACTACAATTAATATACATATATACGTTCGTGTTCGATTTTTAAAAAGTTATTGAAATATAAATATTCCTAGTTATTAATAATCGCATTAATTATTATCATGTTTTTGTAATTTTAAGATAACTTGAATTCTCAAGATGTTAAGTTTACGTTAGGACAAGCTTAGGTAAGTTGTTTGCTTGCAAAACATAAAAACAAATTAGATCAGCTTAACTTGAGCCAACACAGCACCATTTTCTTAATTCACGCAGAACTTTTCGGACTTAACGGCTTGTGTTCGCCAAGCAATTTAGAAGTTTGTTTACTGTTTATTTTTAATGCAATCAGTTAACCTAATATAAGGAGCGTTATAAAAATTATTGCCTAAATTATGTGAATAATCACTGAAAATATAGTTTTTTTGAAAAGGCTAAAGTCAGAAATGGCAACGATAGAAAGCGGATGTGAGGCCTAAAATATTTTCCGTTCGCCTTGATTAATTTATGTACTTTAAATAAGCAATTCTAGTATCCATTACATTCTACGGAAGACTACTGCTGAACTTAGGGAGGATTTTTCCACAGTCGCCACCCTTGGCAGGCGGATTGGCAGCGACAGTTCACTTTATTATGTTGAGTTTATATTGTTCACTTTATTATGTTGAGTATAAGAAAGATGCTACTGACCAAATCCAGTTTCAATTTATCTCTGTCACTTTTTAGACATCCACGGAATGATATGGGGTAGTGGATATTTTTAAAATGCCACTACACGTTTTGTTTTTTAACCGACATCATAAAGGAGGAGGTATTCAATTCGACTGTATGTTTTTTTATGTGTGTTACCTCATCGCTTTTCTCTGGCCGAATTTGATGATTCTTTTTCTATCTGATAGCTGGTGCATTTCGTGTGGGCGCATATAAATTTAATCAGGATCTGACCAGTAGTTTTTGAGTTATCTGTAATAATTAGTATTTAATTGACTTCGAGTACAATGACGATGTTCTTATTTTAATTATATTGAGGTCGGTTTTACAAAATTTTTAATTTTACCACCAGTTCAATAGGCCTATCCAAAGCCCGCTGTTGAAATTTGGCATCCTCCATAGAATAACTCATGGGGCTATTGTTATAGTTGCAACACTTGGCAGGTCGGAAGATATTGCTGTTTATTAGTTTAGTTTCCTTCTGTTACGACACGAGTTTTTGGATTCTATCACTGCGTCACTACACAGCAAGAACTAAAATATAGCGTTTAAAACTAGCGACTAGGCCCAATTGGGTGGGATGTATTAATATCAAATATCAATACAAAATATCACATTCGAAGATCATTTATTTCATCAATGTTTTTCAGAACAAATTATAGCCTAGATCGCTCCTGGAATTGCTAACTATTTCATCTTACGAATAGGACTTATCTAAAAGATAGGCAAACAGATAGATTTTTTCAAATTAAGGATTTCTCATGTCTTAATAAGATGCAGATAACCCCGTTAATATAATGTAACGCAGTTATTTCGATTGTACCGACGAAACTTTAATTCCATTAATTTATATGAATTGTTGCACGGAAAACAAATACAATTTTTATTCAGTTAGCAAGTAATAAGCCGGTACATTCTCCCATCCCATCCGTCTCCCCTCCGCACGGGCCTAAAAGGGGGACTTAGATAGGTGGCATCATTTTTGCGTCCAACGGGAGGCGCGCTCCGCTTAGATGGAAGTGGAGACAGCCGAGGAGGTAAAAGGACGTACGGCGCCGCCGCTCGTCCAGTTGCAACGCAGTGTCATCAGCATCGAGGCCTGAGTAGGAGGTAATCAGTGGACCCACCACGGTAAATAGTAAATACTCTCCTATAGATATCGAGCTGTTTTTTGGCGTATGTTGTGTTTTTTCCCTGACAGTTCATGTTTGCTTCTGTACAAACGTACCGGCTAAAATAGTAAATCAAGTCTCAGCAAGTGCGTTGTCCAAAACCCACCACATACCACGTCCACCATCTTGTTTTACGTTATAGCCTACCACGCTAAATACAGCCCACTTTTAGTTATTACCATTTTGTGACCATCCGTTTCCCGGATTCGAATCCAGGCGCCGCACTATTTTGTAGCCCTTCGTTCCGGATTTAAAATTAGCAACCATTATGTGCCACTATTATGTGGTCGTTCGAGCCGGATTTGGAACCGGCGTCCTGTGGCCTGATCGAGTCGAACTGCTAAACCAATTTGGAATATGCACTCTAGTTCACACCTAGGTTCCTAAATAGATTTAGTTTCGCTTAGCAATACTGGGGTACTGCACGCCGCGCTGTATTGTTCAAATTAAAATTGAATATAGTTTAGTTTTCGATTTGTAGCTACACTCACATATACTACAGATAAATGGACGCTTGTTTTATTTAGTTAGACCACCAGTAACTTTCTGTTTACCTAATTCCGCATTCACGTTCGTAATATTTATACGAATTTATATACATAGTGCATTCTTGCATAAATACTAGTTTTGATTTCATTAATGTACGCTGCAAATAACGCCTTCTAAACCCTTTCGAAGTCGTATAATATCCATCACATATATACATTAAACTCGTTTACGCATAAACTGTTTATTTCGTCAGAGAGTTTTATATCCACTCGCAACGTACGAAATAAATTGTTACATATCATTGTATAGTTATCAGCTTAGGAAATTTAATCGTGGCAAAGCGTTTGATTTAATATTTTTTCGTAGAATAGTGATGGGTCACTGGCAAAGCGTTGCCCGATTTATTGTAGTTTCGGTTATATTTGACGTCGGTTAGTAGTTGTCCTCTCGTACGTTGTGTAAAAACTAACGTTCTCTATCACTACGCGATTTGTTTTGTGTTGGTTTAATATTAATTATTGTACTGAAAGATGGCAGTAAGTACAAATTAAATACGACGTAAAGCCCTTTACGCTAAAAGAGGCATGTTGTTTTTTCGTATACAACATATCAGTGATCATACAAAAAATATTAATTTAGAATCAGTTCGTGAAACATTTTTATGTGAAATTGAAACAGTGGGTTCATTGAGATTAGATTATGAAAATGTGTTGAACAAGATTAATAGTCTTGAACTGCAAATTGATCCCGATTACGTAGTGAATTATCAATCGCATTCGTAGATTCTTCGAAGCGAGCAGCCATGCACCTTCAACCTGCAGCTCAGAGCGACGTAAAGCCAGCAGTTCAGGTACACTCACGCGACTCACTTAGATTGCTACCTATCGATATCCCAATATTTAATGGTGATATTAAAGCTTGGCCGTTATTTATTACTAATTTTCAGAATACTATACATAATAATCCCTCTTTATCTGATGCCGAAAAATTATATTATTTAATTGGTAAACTAAGTGGAGAGGTGCAATTTGTATGTATCGATTTCACTCCCAAACAACCGTTTGTTAATTTTCGAAACGCTTAGAAACAAATACCAAGATAAGCGAACGTTAGCGTCTGCGTGGTTAGACCAAATATTCGATCTTAAAGCTATGTCGTTCTCGAATATCAATGGCCTCGTACAATTTTTGGGTAGATTCATGACGTCGGTAGCCACTCCTGAAAATCTTAAATTTAATGACCTTGTGGATTTTATTTTTTACATATTGCGTTAAAGAAGTTACACCCGGACACCGTGCGTTTGTTCGAAATGGAGAATTGAAGCTTCAACCTACCATTGTTCGAAACTTTGGCGTCTTTTGTTCGAGACCAAATTAAGGTAACGCAGCGGTCATCAAATTCCAAACAAGAAGCAAAAAAAGTACGCAGACCATTGAACGGACATTCCATCGAAAATAACGAAGTCCCTGTCGTAATGCCTGTTTCTTATGTAAAACTAATCGACATGGTAATTTGTATAATTGCACAATTTTCCGTAAACGTTCACCGAGCGAACGTTATAAAATAGTAAAAGCTAACAACTTATGTTTAAATTGTTTAAGTAACAAACATTGTGTTGCCAATTGTAACTCTAGTTCAGTACGCCATAAATGCAGCAACAGACATCACTCAATGCTGCATTTTGGGGGTGGTGCCGCATCTGCTTTGAGCAAGTCTGGGAGTAACACCCCATCCACCAAAGTCAACGCTTTTAATGCGCGCTCGGGCGAAGTTACTTTGTGCTCTCTGTTCAACGTGAAAGAGATTGATCGCGTTCCAACCACTGTAATGCCAGGAACCGCGCGTATCATAATTAGATAGAGATTCACGTGGAAATGAACGTAGCGTTCGTACGTTATTAGATAGCGCGTTGTAAAGTAATTTTATAACGCAGCGGTATTGCCAACGTTTGGGATTATTTGTAAACAAGATGCCTTCATGTCCCGTATTAAAGGGAACTAGAGGCTTCAATAAGACGGTCCAAGGTTCGATAAATTTAAAATTTTATACTCGTTTCGATCGCAGTACTAACCTTAACATTAATTCATTATTCGTAAATAAACTGACCGAGCGCATGCCGATCGTTTCTTCGGTCGACGCTTCCTCAATGACCAATTTCGATAATTTAGCTTTAGCGGATGACACTTACTCCATTCCTGGAGACATTGATATGCTCATTGGGGCATCTATTTTCCCTCACCTCTAGTTACATAATAAGGTAACTCTTCGTGTATCGCGCCTTATGCATTAGAAACTGTTTTAGGTTGTGTTATTGTTGGTTTCGCTCCTACCATTGGTAATGTTTCGGCAACCTGTTATTGTTGCACTGCTATTGAACTGCTCAAGTTATAAGTTCGCAATTTTTGGGAAATTGAAGAGGGGAACGTTTTGCCTATCCTTAGCTGGGATGATAGATTATGCGAGGAGTCGAAATGCAAAACGTTAGAGTTTCTTGGTACGGGAGTAGGAATTGAACCTGTAGTAGTTTCATCGCTGCTAAAGGGGACGCCGTATAGAGATTCCTGGAGCCAGGTTTATAGATACCGTAAAGAAGGCCCAAATTTATAAACTTAGATCACCCAGCGACCCGTCAGGTGACAGATTTGGTGTACGTGGACAGCGACACGGGACTCGAGTCGATGTCGTCAGCGGAAACGCGTGCGGCGCGGAGCTGGGTCGCGGCTACGGCTCATGGCGCCGCCCAGCTACAGCAGCTGAAGGTGTGCCGCCATGGGAGCGATGGGATGGACTTGCTGAGACAAATATTTCTTGGCAGAGCAAAATAAAATATTTACTAGAGAGGGAGGTCAAGCTGCAAGCAGATCTATTGGCTTTATCGAAAGAAGTGATGAGGCTTCGTGAGTAACAAGCTTAGCATTGTTATTCCAAAACGTTTGTCGCATAACTTCACCACTTATAATTATTAATAATTCCTTCTAGATATTGCATACCTAAGATTATGATTGTGTGTGATTTGAATTTGAATTACAAGTTATTATTGAGGTTATTAGTGTTATATATAAAAATGTGTAGGTGGTGCCACGTCCGCCATCTTATTTTACGTTATAGCCGACCACGCTAAATACACTCCTCTTTTAGTTATTACCATTTTGTGACCATCCGTTTTCCGGATTTGAACCCTATCCTATTGCCGCACCATTTTGTGACCCTTCATTTCAGATTCAAAATTAGCAACCTTTAGCGCCGCCATATATAGATGTATGTACAACCTTGTAATTTTTTTTAAATTAGGTGATGGTAAGTGGTTGCTGTAGCTCATAGATATCTACATCTATCTTCGATTAAGAATGAAAATGAGAATGCGTTGTCACCCCTGACGACTAAGATGGAATGCTGAATTTACAAAAACGGTTTCAGGTTCTTTACACTCACAATAAGAAACACAGGCATTTAACTGATATTTAATGCTGGTATTCAGTGAGAAGGTGGCCCTACTCCGCTCGAGCTGAAGTAGCTACAGCCTATATACGTCCCAATGCTAGGCACAGGCTTCCCTTCATTTCTGAGAGGGTTATTACGGCTAGGAAGTGTCCGTCGCTCTGCCCCAGTGCGTGTTAGCGAACTTCCCATGTCTTCGAACTTTTTTTCATATTTTTCAGACATGCAGATTTCCTCACGATATTTTCTTTTACCGCCGAGTACGTGGCAAATCAGCACTTAAAATTGCAATTAACAATGTCATTGGTGCCGGCGGGGAGTGAACCCGGTTTGCTCGTCTACCGTAAAATTTACAGCGAGCGCTAACCATCTGAGTTACCACGGCTCTATTCGTGCTACAACTATCCTACTAATATAACAGTTGCGTGGCTCTACGACGTATGAAGTTACAACTTTTTCACGGTTTCATATTGGAATCTTAAAAAGGAATATGTTCAACTAGTGATTGTGCCATGTTTATGATTTTAGGCACGTAAAATATAAAAACGCCTTATTCTGAAGTTCGAACGCAAATCATTAGAACAGCTTTATTAAATTAAACACTCTTTAATTAAGAGCGAAAGGTTTTGGATTTAAGTTTATACAAGAGAGAGCGCTAACGAAGTTGAATAAGATTTCTCCTTATAAATTATCAGAATCTCAGGACCGTCTCAGATTTATAAAAACGGAGTTCAAAAAACTCGGAATGTTTTAATTTGATTCATACGTTTTGTCTTTCAATAAAACAATCCTTAGCATATATTTTGTACATAATTCTTGTTTATGAAACTTATTAATTATGTATAGTTAATATCTTAAAATAGTAATTTAAACTTAACGTAATGTAACAAAAACCATTTAACTATTACAAGATACAACATTTAATTATAGTTTAAATTATTATAATATTAGCAATATTACAATATAATAACAATGATATTAATGAATCAATTGTAATTTGCGGTTACTTGCGGAATGCAACGGGGATTGTAATTAAATTAATACGGAAGCACTGGTATTATTATATTGGTATTGGTATATTGGGTTTACCGCTTCGTTACCCGAGCAGTAACCAGTATAAGGCCACGATTGACAACAGAATAGTAACGAAATATTTTGAATAATATCTATGTTTATAAATAAAATTAAAGCGTCTGTCTCTATTTCAATAAATAGCTGGCTTCTATATATTATCCTCAGAAGGTAATTTTAATGCTGTTAAGGCATAAATAACCATTTTTAAATTTTTGTTTATCTGTCTGTCTCTATCCAGGCTAATCTTTGGATTTGGAATGGCTGAACCAATTGTGGTGATACCTTTCGAGCAGATAGAGAGCAATGGCAAAAGCGATCCTGGCTGAAAAAATTGATAAAAGAAACGGTCATTGAATGTCTTTAATCTAACACCACATTAAAAGATCCCATAACAGATAATTTCCGATTCGTTAGTTGTATGGGTTAATCGATTTTTCAGAAATACATTAAGAGGTTAGTCTTAAAAAAATGATTATAACTTTTAACAAAATTAAAAACCAAGTTATAGTTGCTAAAAATATTTTTTAGTTTGGGTTGCAAACAAAAAAAATCTTTTTTAGAGGTGTAAATTTTTTTCCAAATTTATATGGGACAACCCTTGAAGTATAACCTATTTAATTAGAAAAGAAACATCAATATTGGTTCAAAATCTGCGAATATATCGCGTAACATACATACATAAAAAAATACACGCGAATTGAGAACCCCCACCTTTTTGACGTCGGTTAGTAATAATATGAGAACGGTTTTCCACTTGCTCTTTTGCTTATGCAATTAATCTTATCGGCAATAAAACCGCATACGGCATTACACCTTCAACGCACCGCAAGAACAATTCGACCATACCGTAATCACACATTAGTGTAATGTATAGTGTTTAAAATATAAAAATGTCCTCCAGACCGAATTTCTTGAGAATTTCTTGACAGAAAAACTCAATATTTGATTTTTTGGCCTGAACTGGGATTCGGACCCAGGACCTCATGGTCAGCGGTCGCACTACTACAACCACTAGATTAACGAGGCAGTTATAAATAAATAAATAAATATAATATAACGGGACTGGGGGTATTTTTTTTTGTAAATACGAAGTGACAAACGAACTTACAATCCTGATGGTGACTATCCCATGGAACTGCAGCCAACATCCAACAAAGAAGGCTACATATTATGCGTTGTCATATCTGAGGACTAAGGTTCGGTTTACATTTTGAGAAGTAACAAGTGCGAGCGGCAAGTCAAAAGCGGCAAGTGAGAAGTGACCAGTGCGTATTTTATTCCCACTTATCACTGCCTGTTCACACGGATTAAGTACTTGTCATTTGTTAGTTGCACTTGCCACTCGCACTTGTTACTTCTCAAAATGTAATCCGGGCCTAATACGAAATGCATTGTGGCCTGCAATTATACAGGTTATCTTTACTTTTCGGTCTGGAACACAATAGTGCAGGCATTGCTGATTGGCTGCGCTGTGGAACCACGTCGTATCTTTCACTCATTGTGCACAAAATAGGTCAGCTACAACTAAATAGAATTTTAATATCTCAATCCTCCCTGTAATGGCAAATCCTTGTGGACTACTACGAGCAAAAAGTAAAAGAGAAAAAAGAAGAAAACAATAGCCTATGTGCATGGCAGTTAATATGAGCAAAACATGATATTTTCTGAACTGACTCGTTAATACTAATTCTGAATTGACGTATTTCAAAACCGACTTATTGGCCAATAATCGATGCTATAGTCATGCAGTGAGTCAGATCTTTGTTCTAGACAAAGGTCTTTTGTAATTTTCAATAAAAACAACACTGAAAGATGATTCATAACCAAAAGTTATCGTTAATTCTTCTTTTGGTATCGTACTATTTCAATGTTCAGGTACGAATTTTGTATGTATATTCATGATACTGAAATAGGCTACATAGTAACCTAATTTTGTATTTATTGTGTCGGGGAATGTCATGAACAGCGTCGTTAGTTCCGTACTGATATAATCTGGACACAGTTACACTGAGACGCCAATAACAAGCAAAAATGTCCCTTTTACATAATTGGATATTCGATACTTGAGTCAATTGAAATC
>DWHP01008805.1:0-10425 GCA_018247895.1 Parnassius honrathi | reverse complement strand
CGGCGGGGATCGAACCCGGGTTACTCGCGTTCTGTTATATTTACGGCGAGCGTTAACCATCTGAACTACCACGGCTCTAGTCCACTGACGAACGTAGAAATTTGTTGCTTTTCTCAAGATTGCGTCCACATGCATTTCATAAAAGATTTGCTTATACTTAATACCCTGAGTATGGGTTCATGTTTAGAGTTTTCATTTAGCATGTACAATGATAGAACGTCAACATTGCTAAATCTACGGGAGCTGTGTTAAAACTATACTGTTTCGGGTAAAAAAGGGTTCACAAAATCTAGTAAATTAAATTCTATGTAAGTATGATAATAGACGTGTAGCTCATTGAGTAGTAAGTTTAAAATCAATTACTTAATTCTGTGCTACGGTATTATGGTTGTAGCACTAATGGCTCGATCGGGGAAGAATCACTCTCTCACAGAATACCAGCTCAATCTTGCTGTGTTTCGTATGGTGAGTGTAGAGAACAGAAGATCGCATTTACTGGAAACGAGGCATTGCATTTTAGTCGTCATAGGTGGCAACGCATCTGCATTTTGATTATTTAATATCGATGATGGCGTAGATGTCTATGGGCCACAACATCCACCAACCATTAGGTGGCCTGTATGCTCGTATATCACTCTTATTCTATAAAGAAAAAGAAAAAACATACACTAAAGCGAGTGAATAAAAACGTGATAATAAAAATCCCCGAAAACATCTGAATGCGAAGTTGAAAATCTAATCAACTTAGATAACTGCGCATTGCTTGTTGAAAGGTTTCACAAAATTATAATAACGAAGTCTCGAGTACGCTCATATCAAGCGAACGATAACCGCTTGTATAAAGTTTGCTTTATTAATTAGTCTGTATTTATTTTTATTGAATTTATTATGTTGGCATTTGCATTATCTTTGATTATATTAAAGGAAGATATATATCTCAGTGATTTATCAGTTATATCAGAGATAAATTCTATATTTTTAGAGAAGAGGGGGCAAACGAGCATGCGGCTCACCTGATGGTAAGTGACTACCGCCGCCCGTGAACAACCGCAACACCAGGGGAATTGCATATGCGTCGACGGCCTTTTAGAGAAGAGTACGCTCTTTTCTTGAAGATCCCTAAGTGATATCGGTCCGGAAAAGTCACCGATAGTAAACAACTCCACAGAGAAGTTGTACGAGGAAGGAAACTCTTTGTAAAACGTACAGTGGTGGAATGCCAAGCATCCATCTGATGGGGATGGTATCCTGATTTTTGACGCGTTGTGCGTTTAGATATACTTAGAAAATAAAACATCATCTAAATGCATACAAGGCTACATCCAAATCGACATCATTTATTGTAGCTACTTTGTCCACGGAGATCTACAGGTGGAGACCTCTAAAATACAGGATTTACCTAATTAGGCACCAGTTTTTCATCTATCAATTGATGAAATGAAACCACCTATTCCTTGCTGCCTTCTTTAATTATAATATTATCGTTGTTAATTATGTTAATTATCTTAATACATATAAATAACGTGTCACGTTGTTTGTCCGCGATGGACTCCTAAACTATTTAACCGATTTTAATCAAATTTGCACACCATGTGTAGTTTAGTCTAACTTGAGAGATAGGATAGTTTTTTTGCCCATGAGTGATCCACATTTTTTTTTTTGCGAATTTGAGGATTTTTAATAGGACGTGACCAAGGTCGTCGAAAAGGGCAGAACAACATCTGCCTGGCAAGCTGGTATTATTTATATTATTGTTGTTAATAAATAAATAAATAAAAATTGTAAAGACCCCAGAGTCTTATGACAGTTTTTTTCAGACGTCTTGTTTTGCGAACCGGTGTATATTTAGACGTTTTTAAGTGTCTTAAACGAGCCTGATTAGATAAAACGATTTGACCTCGTCTAACTTTGACTATGATGTAGATTCAGCTTTAGTGTCACTGTTATAACAAATGCTATCAAATTATGAATTCGTAACGTTTTCCTTATTACCTCGACTTGGAGTAGACTGTGGTGATAGCTGGATATTACCGGGCAAGTCCCGGTAATACCGTCCCGTCGACTAGCTCAGTACCATACCCGACGAGTGATCTCCACTTTTCTTAGACGGACACACTGAGAGCTTAAGCAGTTTACTCAGAGTTTAAGCAGTTTATGAGTCTTATCTATCCACGTATTAACCATATAGTCCCCTATCATCCCCTGGGTGGCGTAAGAGTAGACAGAGAAAAACTGAAACAGGAGGGAGACAGCAGCATTCTCCTGATAACATCTCAAATTAATTAAAAAAAACTGTGGTTCACATT
Source organism: Parnassius honrathi (assembly GCA_018247895.1). Lineage (NCBI taxonomy): Eukaryota > Metazoa > Arthropoda > Insecta > Lepidoptera > Papilionidae > Parnassius > Parnassius honrathi. Next base: position 8,119 of record DWHP01008805.1, on the reverse strand, counting down.
TGCCAAGTGGGCAACTATCAGAAAATCCCAACTCAATCCCATCCCAGGCAATCTCTGGAGGTAGGTTATCTTCAGCAGTGGACTTTTGATAGGCTGTTACGGTAACGGTAACGGTAACAGTAACGGTAAAGGTAAAAAGTAATATGGGTCTGTATGTTCGTCCTAGTGCAATTCATGTACGTCAACTTCCTCTACAGAAACAGTAGAAAATCCTAGTCTGGGTAACGTTTTGTTTAAATAGTGATGGGCATTTTGATAGAATATCTATTACAGCCTATAAAAGTTTACATTGCCCTCCCCCATAGATTATGAGGCGGATTTTGCCATCAAAAACATGTTGCTGGCCATATGCTGTTCAGTTTCCCTCTGCAGCCTCTTTCGACATCCACGGGACGACATGGGCTAGTGGATATTCTTGGATATGAGGTAGCGGATATTCTTGCACTGCCACTACACGGTTAATTGAAGAATTTATCAAACATGTATATGTATCTGAATGCAAATCTATTGCTATATGTATAAAAGATCATCACTTGAGAACGTCTGGACCGGTTTAGATTAGAGATGGACCGAAAATGGATTACAATATTCAGCCGAAAGTTCGGTTAAACTTTTACCGAACCGAATATTCAGCCGAATATTATTCGGCAAGGTCACTTCGCTACCTCACCAATTTATATTGAAACTTGTTATCGAAAAGCGCGGGGAATTAGTGAAAGACGCTACCCCTCGCTCCCCCGCCACACCCGACATGTTATTGCATCATCTAGTACTGAGCGAGAAAAAAGCCGGCACATGCTTACGTTTTGAATATTTTAGTGAGAAAAAGTTTTCCGTTATGTTATTCTTAGTGAAAATTGATAATTGTGTGATAAGAATGAGTGGCAGAAGATGTACTAGTTATTTGAACTTATTTTAGAGAAACTGATGACCATATTAAAGTGACGTATACTAACGTAATGTAATGTAATGTTTAGTTTCAAAAACATTTTATCAAGTTTTCTGTTTGTTATAATTGGAAAAGACATGGCATTACTCAATTCGTAAATTTCAATACAGTGAACACTTTGAGTACCACTTAAACGAATGTTCGGTGGTTTAGCCGAATATTCGGCGGCCGAATACGAATGTTCCATAAAGCTGCCGATAAGTGCCGAATAACGCATATGTAACGAATATTCGGCCTATCTCTAGTTTACATGAATTTTTGTGTGTTTGATTGGTTTCCGGGATGGTTTATATTCACATTTGGAGCCGGTAGATGGCGCTGATGTCGAGATACAGAAACCACCCACCCTTGCGGAGTCGGGGCGAATCGCTAAAACGTTGTAAAAAATTAAGCAAAATATCGTTAGCGCATTTCGAATCAGCTTCGTATTTCTGGCAAACATCCAATAGCGTAATATGATGGCTACGGATGTTGCGGTGCTTAAACTTTTGATGATTTATAAACGTGTTATAACTTCATTATAAATATAACAAGTAAATTTTTATTACAACACGAGTGATTTTTCTACAATATATGTGTATTTTTATTATTCTAAAAGTACAATATTAAAAAATAAAGACATTTTAGCTCGGAAAATTATGTACTGGATTTCCATTAGGTGTGAGTAGAGCACAACCTCAACGCTTCGCTTATGAGACGTGCAATTGTCAATGGCATTTTTAATATACTACGTGCTTTGCGGTGTAGAAAAGCATCGTTAGGAAACCTGCATGTCTAAGAATTTTATAGTTGGCGGAGCCATGCTGCAGCTATATTATGATGATAGCACGAATGGGCCGGCTCGACCGGAGTAGGAACGCGCTCTCACAGAATACCAGCGTAAGGTAGTGACTTAATGCTGCTTTGTTTCATTTGGTGAGGGTAGAGACCTGGAGACCCTTTTACTGGTAAGGGCATTCAAGCGTATTCCTTAGCTAACAACGCATCTGCGTTCAGATTCTTAATCGAGGATAAATGTACCTAGATGTCTATGTCTCCCATATACCACAGCATCCACTTACCATCAGGTTTACTCTTTGCAAGGGTGGATCTATATATATGCTTTTTGTGCTGCATTCCAGGGTCCCATGGATATAAAGGGCCCGCAGCCTCCATCGAAAACAATCGCTGTCAAATTCTCAAAAATAATTATGATGATATGAAAATTTCATGACTTTTATGGACGACACTCGCGGTCAGTTCAACTGATCATTACAACTGAGGAACTAGGACTGTTGACATTAAACTTACTAGTACTATTTAAAAAAGACTTCCAATAAGAATTTTTTATAATTTGTTTGAAATAAAATATTATTCTATTTTATTCTATAGAATATTATTCCATTCTCTTCCGACCGAGTGTTTTACTGCACTCAAGATCACTTGCGGGGGGAGGGGGGGGGGGAGCTGCCACACTGATGTCACTGACCGACAGATGTCATAGTTTTCCGGTCTGATTTTTGACGACCCGCTTTCGTAGTTATACCGGGCTACCTTCAGCTTTTGTAATTTTGTCATCGGGATGTCAAACACGTTGGTTCTCCTCGTGATCACGAGTGCTGCAAAGCACCCGAAACTTCGAAAGTTAAAATAAATAAATTATTAGTTTCCAAGAAATTCCCATTTGCTGCCCGGAGTCGGGAGCTGACGATGTTTCACCCCTGTGCTTCGGAGAGCACGTAAAGCCACGGATTCTGTGCCTGATCTCTCCCGGCCGTCTAGTTTTCTATTGAATAGAGGATGAATCTGTGTTCGAGCACACTTCGGTTCTATAACGCTGGCCTGCGCAGATGGCTAGTCTCCGTTGAGGCCAGTAGCTGTGACCGAAATACGATTAGGAGGACGTTATAATCACGTAAATATAAGAAATCATTACAGGCCCCTTTTTCGGTACCAGGCTTACCGTGTGATGGCGGCAAAAGAGAACCCTTTCCCTCATTTTGTGCCATGGGTCCAGTTAGAGGCGACTATAGGAAATGTCAAAAACGTCTTATGACTTCCAATAGCTGACCGTATAACTATTTCCATGTAAAATACCCGGACCGGCGTTGGGAAGGGACGTGAAAGGTGAGATACATGTGGTAGTAATGAAGGAAAACCTTTCAACAACGGTAGAGGCCCATTTATTTATAGATTAGGGGTGATAAACGAGCACACAGTCCACCAGATAGTTAGTGGATGCTGTGGTCGATAGACATCTACATCTTTCCTCCATTATAATTCAAAATGCAGGTGCGTTGTCATCCCTAAGGACTAAAATGAAATGCCACGTGTCGAGTAAAAAATGTCTTCAGTTCTTTACACTGACAATACGAAACACAGCAGCATTGAGCTGCTTTTTAATTCATCCGTATTCTATCCAGCCTAAAATTACTATCCAGCTAGATACTGGATAACAAATAGCTATCCGGCCGTTTCCAGTAAAATGGATCTTCGGTTGTCTACACTCACCATACGAAACACAGCAGTTTTAAACTGCTATTTTACGCTGGTATTCTGTGAGAGTGTGGTCCTTCCCCAATCAAGCCGACCCGTTCGTGCTTCAACTATACTTCTAATATAACTGCAGCATCACTCTACCACGTATAATGTATGTAATCAGTAATCACACAATTTTCATTTTAAAACTTACAAAATTAGTAGGTACTTGTACTGCGCTAAGGCACAGAATACGTTTCGTACTTTCGGCTACGTACCTAAGGGCAAATTATGGTGAATAAATACTAATTTCTCTGCATTGAAAAGTAACAAGCGGTTTCGTCTGTCTTCATAAACAAGGCCAGCTTCAGAAAAGGTCTTTCGCTGTACACACTGCTGCAGGGTGCTGAAACATAGATTTTGGCAAACTATGATAAATTGTGTAGCACTACCTGCCCTCTATAAGGGTCACGATCGTAAACAGTTTGCATTGACTTTTCGCTTCCTGCGATGCACCAAACGCCAATGTTCGGCAGGATATCCGGCTATCCAGCGATAAGACTGGCTGAATATCCGATATCCGGCCAAACAGCTATCCGTTTCGTCTCTACTTTTTTCATTTGTATTCTGTGAGAGCATAGTCCTTCACTGGTCGAGCCGCGTTCTAAAACCATAATATAGCTGCGGCGTGGCTCTACCAATTAAATGTATATCCAATCATGGCTATGATTATTAAGAGTTAATAATGATTAATAGTACTCGTAGTGATGATTTGTTTACGGATATATCGGAGAAGCTTTATTTAAAAGTGTATAACCAGATTTAAGGAACTGTAACATCTTTGACTGCAGCTCGTATAAGGAAGCTCAAAGTCACTCAGCTAGCAATGAAGGGGGCTATACTTATATAGACATCTACATCTAGGCCACTAATAAGTGGAATATAATTCCACTTATTAGTGGCCTAATTTAAGTTAATATAGCCGTTAATTAAGACAAGAGTAATTAGACTTTTGTTACGCTAAGACAGTGCGATTTACCATATAATAGGGCTTCATCAACACTTAGCACCAGCTGGTAATGCGTCAAGCACTGGTTTGTTAAAAGTAAAAACAAATGAATTTTAAAAATAAAAATAAAACACATTTTTTATCATATTTGTCATCCGAATTTGAGCTATATGTCAAATTTCAAGTCTAAAGCTCATCGGGTATAACTACCCGTTTACCGTAACTTACCGTTTAGACAAACGGACAGACAAACAAGAAAGTGTCTCAATATAAACGTGGTAAAATATTTTTCAACAACCTAGCGTTAATAAACAAAGAAACTTATGAAACGGTATCAAACGAATCAACGTACGTATCCCAGTAACGTCGTAAAAATTATACCGTAACTTACGGTTACCGTACATTGAACGTTTGGCGAATTTTATGCGCATTTTTATTTAGACAATCATTCTGACGGAATTGATTGCCCCCAACACGCTATCTCGATAAATTGCTTTTTGCGCTCGCTCTATACAATTCTCGAATACAACAGTGCATGAATTGTAAGCAGTCAGTCACTCGAGACCGCAGCCGCTTGGCGGTACCTCGTACGGTTGCAAGGTTTCCACAAAACTGGACGTCCCGAAGGACACGCGACCTTTAAGAGCCAAAAGCGTTTGCCTGGCTCAGAGGCCTCGCTGTCAATATGTGCGTTCAGTACGAAGCGCAGACTCCAAACGCTCAATTACTAGCAAACAGTTATTCCATCACCGCCCTTCCGTTTCCACTGTCAAACGAATTCCCAAACCCAACGACGTCGTCGTCAAACAACAAAATAGGAAGAAAGTCGATAAAATCCCATTAACGATTTCCGTTCAAAACATTTCTATACCGATGCGATACATCGATTCTAACTATTCAACCTCCAAACAACGTCCTCAGAGTAACTTAGAAAGAATCAATAATAATTCTAAATCTTTCAATCCTAAACAGGTCGGCGACAACAAGAGACTGTGTCAAACGATCGCCAGTGGGAAAGAGACGGAGAACAAGCTTCTGTCGCAGATAAGCGAAGCCGAGCAAGTGACCGACTTTGAAAGGATTCTTAATGCTAATGCAATACTGTGGGAACGGGGTCACGTGTGGCGAGGCAGCATTGCCGCACATACTCCGTCCGCTTCACTCCTCCCGAGGCCCCGCTCTACCTACTCGCTTCAGACAGTGAGTCAAGCCTACCAACAACTGTTCCAACAACACGAGGAATCGGTCCAACCACTCGTACAGCGCTATCGACAAGCCGCCGACACTAATGTCACGTGTACAACACCAAGCTTACTAGAGAAAAATTTTTACGAAAATCTTCAGGATCTCTCCAAATTCTACGAGGATGATAACGATTTGCAGAAGGAAATAGAAACTATAACCGATCGTCTCATAACTGAGGAAGTGGAAGCGGAATGTCAACAATCTAGCGCCAGAAGTAAGAACTTCAACGTCAATTTAGCTGGTCTAATTGGATTACACTTGAATGGGGAAGGATTTTCTCCAACCACTCGTGAAGTTCAAGGCCCTGAGATAGAAGAAAACACCACGTATGAAGCGAAGGAATGGCTTCCGAGTATGAGCGCAAATTTCGATGAGCGACAACAAACAAACGCAAACAGCTCAAGCGTTGACCATCTGGCAAGCAACTTGAAATCAGTTCAAATTGATTGCGATGCTAAGGTTCCCACGATAACGTTTACCAATTACTGCGACGTGCGGGTCAACAGCGATACGCCGGACAATACGAATGTCGTCATTCATCTCCCCGTGCCACCTATTGACAGCACTGATGAGTCCCGCCCACCAATATAACCTGCAGTAATTGTGAGGTCAACCATTTAAAGCGTCCCATTAGCGTCTATTAACAAAGGTTAAAATGATCGCAATAGAATCAGAGCAGGCTATGCCTAAAGACGAGCGAATACCGAATATCGAAGCTACGACCTCGCAGAGAACACTAACAAGGTCGAGCGCTGTTAGTCAGAAATCTGTCGATATAATGGTCCATCCGGATAATTCCAATAACCCCTTACATAGATCCAAATTGGCTCCGACTCGGTCCGCTTCTGAGACGCAGCCATCGAGTAAGAAGGTAATAAATTTGAGGAAGACCAAAAACTCCTCGATAGAATCCACAATGAGCTTACCAAATCAGAAGTCTTTAGAGAAGAAACATGGAAGCTTAAGGCATCAAAAAGCTATTGGCGCACATTCGGACATAACTTTGACTACCCAACCGTCGATAACGGACGATAGAAAAGCACTTAGGGAAGCATTATATCAGGGTATATTTCATAGGCACAGAAGAACAATTTTCGCCGTTGGCTCATTTCTAAGGATGCTCAGAAGCAAAACTTCGAATTACGATTCGATAAGGTCGGACTCAGACGAAATATAGCAGCCATAGATAATTAGTGATTGTTGAAGCGTATGTTTAGTGGTGAAGTGATAAAATAAACTAAATCGTGCTTCTAGTAAGAATCACATAGTAAAACAATGTTATTAGTTAACAGTTAGTTTGATATGAGACAGTAAAATAATGTTCCTATTATATTTGTTTTGAGTTTTTATTTTGATGTAAAACACCGCTTTCCCAGCCAAATATTACATGTACATTTCTATAAACTTAGAAAAAACATATTAAGCTGGTACAGAAGGGTGAAAGTTGTAAGAGTAACATTGTGACATGTATATATAATAAATTTCCATTATGTAAAAATATTACTAATTTGGTAAAATTCAAGAAGAGCTACTTTTCTCAATAACAGTACCGTAGGCATATGCTTATAAGTTTTAAAATTGGTTACTTAACGAACTTATAAATCGCTTGAACTATACGTAATGGTTGTGACCTTAAAGTAACGTTTTTAATTATTATCAAGCATGGCGACAATAACAAGTTGACTTAGCATTAACATCGCGTGACATTGGCTACTGTCAAGGGCTTGAACTGGCACGTTCCTTCATTAACTTGACCCTGATCTGGAACTAATTTATACCTATTGAATGCAGGTCGTAATTCACGAAGTTGTTGAAGATATTGAATTTTTTAATACTGGTACACAAATTCATAGAAAATGTTAATTTACTGAACGTGGAACGGCAGGGTAACAAGATCAATATGATTATGAAATGATAGGTATAAAGCCAAAAATATTTTCTTTAATTAAAATCCAACAATTTAACTAGACACATTTTTCTTAACCGTTTTTCCAATAAATAATAAATTTGCGAGCCTTTTGAACTGTTTTAAAATGAATTTCATATTTAATTTAAGTATATTACATGTTAAATGTTTAATGTTACTCTATAACATAGTTTTATGAATGAGGCAAATGGTATACCTGTAATAATGAAAGTTGTGCCCGAATGAATTTCGCCAAATTTAAACTTTAACTGAAAGTTGGAATAAGAGTCTTTTTTTTCTTTATGTCATTCTGCCGTGAAGACGGAGAAGACCAACGTGCAGATGACTTAAAACAAAGAAAAGCAAAAAATCTTGTAAAAGGATAAAAACGATTGTCAAATTTTTAAAATTTGTTATAAATTATCACATATATAAATGTATTAATTTATAATTATTGTCATTATAATTTAAAAAATCTCAAAGAAACAATAAAATGTGTAAAAAATCACTAGTGATGCTTAAATATACAATTTTATTAAATCCATTGTTATTA
>DWHP01008804.1:0-10425 GCA_018247895.1 Parnassius honrathi | reverse complement strand
AAATGTCACTAACATGTCAATTCACACGTATAAATGTCAACACGAGATGTGTTTTGACGTTACAATCGTTTCCAAATTTCATATGCAAATGCTATTTACAAATAAATATGTATTAAAATCAGTCTGTTAACACAGCGAATCGGGTTTGTATTAGTAATAGTATTAACTAATAATACGACGAAATTGCTTGTATGTGTGCTCCCGGCGAAGCCTGTCCTCGTAGAAAACGTTGTTGACAGCCATTCTCTTGTGTATCGTAATCTATGGTTCAACTGTTCAGTTCAAACTCGGACTGTTGATATTTTTTTTAAATATCGGATTTTCGATATGTCGATAATTAAACTTATATATAAAACTCCGATATTGATATATGTATAATTATCGATATATCGAAAATCCGATATTTTAAAAAATATCAACAGTTCTATCCTAGTTTGAACTGATCAGTTGGAATGATCAGTTGAACTGACCGTGTGTGTCGTCCATTAGAGGGATGAAGTGCAGGATGTCAGTCTCAGTCGCATTTCGTGTGTACCCAGGCACTGTGGTGAAATGTCGCCATCTTCTTGACTCCGGACTGCTGCTGAGAATCTCTTGACAGAATAATTGATTTCAAAACCCGACGTGGAATTCGAACCCGGTTCCTCATGTTTGCAGTTGCTCTTACGGTCACAATAGCCCAACGTGAGCTTTTGTTATCTACATACATGATAACAAAAGATTAGAAATGTCTATAATATTACGTGTGCGTAAAAAGTATCGCAGTAGAAAGTCCGGTGGAGGTCTATGCTCACTGTAGTGGACTGATGATTGACTGTACTGATGGTAAGGCATCCACTATTTAATTACATTAACGCTTTTTTAATTGATTGTCGCGTGAAACTTATTATTATACTAAGTATTCTTTGTATATAGCAAAAGCTAAGCACAATGGAAGAATATAATTCCAATTACTTCCTTTTAAATATTTAAATCCAGAATAATAGTACCTGCGTAGTTAGATATTAACTAATTAATATAGTCACCTTAATATGTAAAGAATTTATAATAAATGTGTACTTATGTTACGACTTACGATTACGAATAATGCCCGAAGAAGTAGCAACTCTATATTTACCCGGTGCTTTTTGTGTAAAGTCCTAATAATTTATAAATAATATAAATGCTTTGTGGTGGACCATGGGCTACATCAGCCACACTTTAATTCTATATTACATGGTAAGATCGTGCTTACGTATTTTTGACAAATTTAACACAATTTTAAGTAATTATTAGGACTTTATTTATAAGGTACTGAATAAACCTCGGTTTGCCATTTATTCAGATGTTATCCGTAATATAATATGTAAATAATTGTTACACTACAAATTTTTCACTCTATAACTTAGAGCGCAAACAGCCGAACGACACCGCCAACCACTAAGTTGCAGCTATCGATCAAAAGAAAGTGACGGCTGTCGTCAACGGTAAGAGCACGCCGATGGCTCCAACTAGCTCCAACAATGGTCATGCGGTGGTAGCGTGTGGTGCCGTGTGTGCCATTTTTTGTCGATAGGAAATAGTCCAAGAGCGAGCAATAAGCATTCGTAATTAATGAAAATCGACTTTTTATTTTTGTATGTTTTTATAGTCTAGAATTGAAACGAAATATAATGTCTTTCTATATAATGTTATGGCAATATCCATTCGTAAATAATGAATATCTTTTTCTTTTCCATTTAAAAGCTTATCAGGAATTTATTTACAACTGGTTTTTATACTAACGTTAAAACCAGTATCTGTCGGAACCATAGAATGTAAAAAGTATTTTATGGTCGGAACCTTGACGCTGGCGTATTACCTACGGTTATTACCGCGTCTTCTATAGCAGCCGACACGTCAAAAGCTCGAAGGCAACCGTCTATAAGCGGCGACGGCAGCAGTATAGAGTAGCAGTATAGTAAAGGCAGCAGTTGCCTCTGTCGTTGCAAATAGCCGTTCGCCTGTATGATCTCAAGTTTTTACTACTGCAAGTATTTCTGTATTAACAAAATTATGTGACATTTTTAATGAGACCTTTTTGCGAATAATTTTCATTATATTTATAAGCAATTAATTTAATATTAAAATGTAGTTCGTGAGGTTGAAAATAATGTTATGTACGATGTGTATTATTTAATTTAATGATGTTGATGTTTATGATGCTCATTAAGTATAACAAATGTAAACTTCTTTATATGCTTATCCGTTAACTACCTACAAATCCACAGACGACAATAATAGTGAATATCAGTAGTGTAACCGTATTTTTTCACTTTTCCACACTATGTAAAACTTTAATACTATTGACGACTTCTCTATGCTGATAAAATTGTATTCAACCTATAATAAATGACTATATAAATAATTATTTTGTTCTTATTTTCCTGTTGTTATTAAACATATGTCATTCATTCGTTGCTAGTGCCCCGTTCGTGGATCACAAATGGATCATTTCGAGTTTCTGTACTCTGTGATATGTGAAACTCGCTCGATAATGTCGGTCGGCGGATATTACTATAATCTTTGGTCGTAGGTCCTGTCAACCTTTTGATCCGGAACGTTCAAAAAATGTAATTGCAATCATCAGTACTTTGACGCGACCCGGGTCAAACGAAAGTATCATTCAGGATTGACACATGTTATTGTTATGCTGTTTGATGGGGGCGTAAGAAAATCAAATTTTTTGTCCCTGAGGGTCGTTCGTTAGAGGCGACCACCGGGATATACCAGGAAGATATAACCGTATTTATTTTTCTTTTTTAAATATAGTTATGACCGTCAAAATCAGCCAGGAAAACTTCACTATCAAATGATTATACAAATATAAAATAATAGTATGTATTATGCCGTATGGAGGCGGGTGAAGAGAATGTACTTTTTTTTTACAAAGACGGCCATATAAAATGACAAACGTTACAAAATGGCAATTTAGGCAAATGCTAATGATAATGTAAATTAAAAAAAAATATAACAATACAATGTAAACAAATTAAAAATTGCAGTTGCATGAATAAAATAGTTCAGTAATTTTGTTTTAATATGTAGTCAAATTATACTTTACGAGCAACATTTATATATTTGTTTTTTTTTGTAATCGTGTCCTGGAAAACGGTTACCCCGGGTGCCGTATTAACGTATTATGCCGTATGGAGGCGGGAGAATGATGATACTTCATTTGGCCCCGCAGTAGACGTAAGAGGCGACTATGGGATAGATGACGGTATAACCATCCCGTTAACGCCAGTCGTAAAATATCTAGACGGGCGAGGGGGAGCGACGTTGAAGGTGCGAATGTCAATCCGTCTGCACAGCGTGACGATTACGGTAATTCTTTCCTACAGCAATGGGAGAAGCCCACATCCAGAGGTGCATTTTTGCGGGTAGATGAAGAAATTTTCCTGCCGATATTAAGCCCATTTTATGCTACAGTTCATACGTAGTTGAGCTTTACAGCGGTAGTGATTGAAATATGAATGGGTCGACTCGCTCGGGGAAGGACCATGATCTCTCTAAACTCTAGTTTATTACTTGTTATGACTTGTTATGATTCATATAATCAGCGCCGTGAACCGGATACGTATTTTACTAATTGCTTAATATCTTAATTTCTTTTTAAATATAATAAGAGTGACAAACGAAAACATAATCCACCTGATAGTAAATGGATGCTGTGACTCACAGACATAAACTCGATTAAGAATCAAAATGCAGATGCGTCATCACCCCAAAGGACTAAGGTGGAATGCCTCGTTTACATGAAAAGGGTCTTTGGTTCTCTACACTCACTATAGGAAAGCTTACAGCAGCATTAAGCTGTTATTTTATGCTGGTATTTTGTGAGAGCGTGGTCCTACCCCGGTCGAACCGACCCATTCGTGATCCAAACATAATATAGTTGGAAATGGTTAGATGTCTATAGGGTTGAGTGGCCTCCTTTGCCACCAGGTGCACTATATGCTTGGTTTTCACGTTTACTGATATAAAACAATGCTTGTGGTTTTAATAAGAAAGTCGTTCATGGCGTGGTGTCAATATGTTACGTACAATAACAAACTTATTGGTTTTCGTTTCCGAACATATTTAAAATAACGCGATATTCAAGTTTTGTATGGACATTATCACGTCGGTGTTAGTAGCCTCATTGAATACAAATACTACCAATTTCTTGTTGAACAATGTTCCCCAGTGGCTTTTAAAAGATTTGTTGTGAATAAGTCTAGCACACTGGTATGAGTTGGTGAATTTCGTATGTCCTTAAAAATTTTTATAAATTTTTTATTATAAGCCAATGCTGGGCTACTACCTCACTTGATAGTAAATAGTGATTTATCCCAAGATAGCAAAGCGCGATGACTTAAGCGCGTTACGCAAAAACTTGTTAACCGAGCATTTACTATTTAACAGCAGTGTAAGACTGTTTTTAATTAATGTAGTAAATGCGCACTCTATTTTCTATTTTCTTTACACATGTTTAAAAAGTTTTAAAGACTAGCGCTTTGTCTATAACTAAAAGACAAATTTCTAAAGGATTATTTTATTATGCCGATGATATTACTATTATGTGCCGTTTTTATGACTGACCCGTTGGTGTAGTTATCGTAAGCATGGCTGCTGTTCATGTGGTTTCGGGTTTGAACCCCGGGTCGGGCCTAAATCTGTCATTGAGTTTATCTGTTGATAAATTCTCGGTAACAGCCCGGAGTTCGGAAGTTTGGCTTGTTTCATCATACCCGTGCTTCGGAAAGCACGTAAAGCCCCTGGTCCTGTGTCTAATCTCTCTGCGGGCGTGTTGGATTGCCATTCCATTGGACTCTGAGAGGAGCGCTCTCAACGGAGACTAGCCGCTGTGACAGAAATTCGTCTGGTGAAAATTATTTATTTCGCTATCATAATTATGTGCTGCCTATTTACTTCACAAATACATTACTTTAATTTACTGCCGAGGGCAAGGTTCGCTGCGCTTGAAAAGCGGGCTACCAATCAAAGATTCTGCTAGAAGACGCCACACTCGTTCATTTCGTTTCCTATTATAACAATACTCGTATCTGCGGTTTTTTCTGGCACATTTGCATTTTTTATTTAGGACTAATGCTAAAAGTCAAAGATCAAAACTTGGGATATTTGAGACTGTTAATTACAACAATTAATGACTAGATTGTAGAATTCCGAATCCGATTTTGCCCAAGAGTTCGTCTGATTAGATAGCTCTATTCTCATCTATCTAGTTTTTTGTGAAGAATGCCGGTTAAGAATGGGTGAGTTAACCGTCAAATGCCTTTTGTACGCCGATGATCAAGTCCGCGTTGCAAATGGTGATTACATTAATGAAAAGGTCATTAAAAGAAAGGAAACGGAAGAAAGTGAACGCAAGTAAGACGAAAGTTATGGTTTTTGAAAGAGAAGAAAGTAAAACGATATGTGAAATAAGGATAGAAGGGGAGTTGGTCGAGCAAGTAGATGAGTCTGTGTATTTGGGATGTGTATTCAGCAGGGATGGGAGATGTGATAAGGATATAGAACGACGAGTGAACGCAGGAAATAAAGTAAATGGGGTTCTACACTTTACTGTGGAAAGTCAGAATGTGTCAAAAAAGGCATGTATGGCAATTCACAATGCTCTTTTAGTCCCTATATAGGAGAGATAGATATAGGATAAAGGATAGAGAGAAGTAACTTCCCGGATATCCGTATCATCTCTAGTAGATACTGTCCACTTACCTATTCCTGCCACCAAGCAGCAGTGCGTACGTTGTTGTTTTCCAGTCTGAAGGGTTTAGAGAGTCTATATAATTAAAGGATGTGAGATTGAAACTTCGTTTGTCACTTCCGATTTTTAAAAAAGCCTTACGCTTCGCATACACCAAATCCGTCATCGGCCGTAATTTGCTCGAGCGACAACGGCCGAACTCGGACGATCGAATCAAACACTTGTAAAATAAAGAGAGCGCGTACACAAACACGACCGTCATCGTCCGATAACACATGAAAACGGCCGATCAACCGAAGAATCCGAACTTGTTTGGATTTCTCGCCCGACTGCCCATCCACAGTGCAAATTGAGTGTATTTATGGTCTAATTTAATCATTTTGTCTTTATTCTGTTGTTTCTGTCAGTTGTTATCTACCTAAACGACTATGGATATTGAAGATATAACAGTAGAAAAGAATACCGGCGGCGTCCAATGTCGGCACAAGTGGTACACTGTTGCAGTGTAAGCACATACACGCCCGAGTTACTCGTCCGGGTAGTTCCGTCCGCCACCGGCCGACAAAATCGGTTTTGGTGTACTCGTACCGTTAGTGATTCATATTTATAGGTAATTTTATTTCAGTAAACTGTCGTAAGTTTTGTACCGAGTGTGAGCCGTGAAATGTAATTATTAGAAATGCATTGTGGAGACATATAGTCGTCACCAAACGACAGTCAACCAACCAACGGCTAGTTTAGCTATTGAATAATTATAAAATTATTTTGAAAACATTGATTCATTTCGGTGGACATCGGCATCACCTGAAAATTGATTACAATTAACATTATCCAACGAAACCTAAATTAAATGGGCTTCAAATGTCCTAGTTAACAAAATAAGCAACAACGATTCCGAACAAAATTACACAATAGACCTGTGGGGCTTCGCAGACTAACAAACAGCATTGCGCTTATTTATCAGCCTATCCGGCGTTTAGAGTTAGCACGAGCCTTTCCTAACGTGGTGGAGCCATGCTGCAGCTATATTATGGTTGTAACACAAATGGGTCAGCTGGACCGGAGAATGACCACGTTCTCACAGGATGCCAGCGTAAAACAGCAGCTTAACACTGCTGTGTTTCGTACGGTGAGTGTCGAGAATCGGAGTTCCTTTTTATTGGAAATGAGACATTTCGTATTAGCCCTCAGTGGTGGTGCCCGATTTGCATTTTGATTCTTAATAGAGATCGACGATAGGATGTAGACGTCTATGGGCCACAGTATTCATTTACCATCAGGTGGACTGCGTGCCAGTTATCAATCTTATTCTATATTAAAAAAACATTTCTAGTATGAGACCGAATAAGTACTAGCGCAAACACGGAGGTGCTTGTACGTTCTCATCTCACCTTTCCGTAATCTATGTTAATTTTACTTATATATAACAAGATCTGAGATATTAAATAACAATTTTAACTACGTGGGTTCACAGTACGTAAAAATCTATCGTTTCTAGATCAGGTATCGATGTGTGTGGTAGTACTAGTACTCTTCTACATACTCGGTGTACTGTTAGCGACATAAGTTTGACAATATAGTCTCAATGATTTAAATTTTACAACCTTTGGTGCCTACGGACGGGATGCTTTCCATAAATTTGATAGTAATAATGTTAGTAAACCCACGTTTTATTTTAGGTGACGTCGACATCGTTTTATTTCTTCATAATAATTTTACGTGGTAGCCTAGGACTCGCCTGTAAACGCTTACCGTATATTTCAGTAGTCTAACATACGACGCCAGCGTTAAAACTGTAATTCGCAAGTGCTGAATAAACACGTGCTTAGCGGTGAATGAAAAGTTTGTGAGGAAACCTGTACGTCAGAAGAATAAAATAATAAGTTCAACAATCATTTATCTTTCCGACAATGTGCTTTTTGTATCATTTATATGTTCAGTATGATTGTTAGATACGCTTTCATGCGACAAAACGTCAGATTCTCGATTTTTAGGCGCTAGTAGAACATACCTACGCCCTTTGCGCTTAAGGCATGCAATAAATAGAAGCACCTGTGCTTTCTTTTTAGGTTATAACTTTACTGATCTACCAAATAAACCTGGATTGTACTCTGTTGTAACTACTTTCGTGTAGGAAGCTAATCGTCAACCGTTCAGAACTGCTAAAGCTATCAAGTCAACTGTACATATATACTATAGATAGTTCAGCAATTGTATTTACGTTTAACCCTTTGAACGCCAAGCGCAGCGCATGGGAGGTATGCTCTCTACGCCAAGCCTTTTATTCACTATTAAATACCTACAAAATGCTAGTGATGAGATATTAACAAATATCGATAAACCTTTACTACTGCAATAGATATTCCATATATAGGTGTTAAATTTATTAAATAAATGTTATAATAATAGCATTAATTAACCTACATGAATGAAATAATCAAATTAACAAACTAATTTCACAATTAAAACTTCACTAAAACAAGTTTTTATCAAACAAAGCGCATCCGTTAAATGAGATTGACGTCAATACTTGTCGCTTGAAAGCGTCAATGGCGTATGGCTTTAAATAAAATACGGTTATTTCAGGGATGTAATAATAATATATAAAATATAATAAACACGTTTGTAGCAAACTGTTGTACTACGGATTTATACGGAAAGTCACGGAAATTCATTTTCGCCACGGCAACTCCTGATCGTATTTATGATCTGCTCATAGACATATGATCTTTCTTCAGGCCTTATTTTTTCCAATTCAAATGCAACCAAACTAGCAAAATATTCGTTTCTAATATCCGAAGGCCGTTCACAGATAAATCTCGGAGGTTGGAGTGCATCGACATTCACTTCTATTTCGAACTCGGATGTTCGTTTGTAATTGACGAAACATTCTTCACACTGAGTTGCCTTTTCAGCAGTTTTCTTTCTTTTTTTCGGCAAGTTGGAAAGTAAACTTGGAGACAATGGTTGAGAATCTTCTATAATCTCCTCTTCGAAACTTGGACTTTTCAAATTATCATCTTTGTTGGCTATAGTTGACCAACATGAGTGGAACCTTTGAGTACAAAATGTTTTAGTATCGTCAGACGAAGACATTTGGCACAATTTATATTCTATTAACTTAACGAAACGAAATACTAACACGAAGTGTAACACGGAGTAATCTAATCCTCCATAAACCATAGACATAAAAATACTCTAGTGTAGTAGAATATTGGAAATTACAATCCATCGATTTGTTTCATCCTGAAACAAAACCGATCGATTTTATTTTTCCGACTTTTATCCCGAAACAAGGAGTTGGGCATGGGAATGGTAACATAATTTTAAAAATTTTGTACATATTCCTCTTTATTTTCCATAACAATTTTGAATTTATATTACACAAACAAGTAAGGTACAAACCCTACCTTGAATTACACAATCAAAATAAAGTAAGAAAACTAAAATTACAACAACTTAGAGATATCGAAAAATGACGAAAATGAATTATTTTTAACTCTATCATGTGTACAGTTGTTATTATTATTCATTGAAATAATAAAGTAAAAACTTATGTTAAATACCTACCTAAGTACCTCCTTATAAAAAATACTTGTTCTATATCTTTATCTAGGTACATATTTATATACAGAGCTTGTTGTATATAAATATGTACCTAATTAAAGGAAGTAGGTAAGTTATATTATTTGAAACTTTGATCTTGGTGATATTTTTTGAAGCACAAAACACACAAATTAACTTTACAGACATTATCTGTGTACATTGTTTCCCTTCTACGATTATTATGCGCGCAATATTTACATCGCTGTTTTCGATTATTTTGTATTGGCATATGATCTGCAGAATTATTAGACAGCAACCGCAATGGATTATTTATATTTGCTCGCCGAACTGTAGGTTTTGAGGATACGCCGGGATTAAATTTCTCAATGATTTGTCTAATAAGATGTAACTGAAAACTACTAAAACGAAGATCCGCGTTATTTTTTAATATTTTTGCAAAATAAAAAGAGTTTAGTATGAGCATATCAACTACATGAAAACTAAACTTCTTATTCCACTTCATACTTTTTCTCATACAATGCAAAGATGACAGTATCATATCGGCTATATCTATCGTTTCCATATTTGTATTATAATCTACAATACATTCTGGTTTTAAAACTGGTAAACCCGATTCTCTATCTTCCCTTAAACACGGTATGAATGTATGATCGTGCATCGTTGAAAGCATTGTTATAATTTTTTTGTCATACCATTGCAATGCCATCAAGGGTGGACAATACTTGGCACAAACTTCGCCTTTTTTTATTTTTTCAAATTTAGGCGTGCCTGACCTATGCCTACTGCGTGCCTATGCGTACTGTCCCACATGCGACTATTCCCTGCTGATATAAATATCGGAACAACTGAGGGCTACTGTACCAATTATCGACATATAATCTCCGATTAGTGTCCAAAAAGTCTCGTAGTAGAGTAACCACAACTGCCCCACTTACACCTAAATTTTGTTGATCTATAATAGGCGTTTCCTTGCCGGCATAAACAATAAAGTCAAGTATGACTTTGGATTTTACGTCACATAGAATAAACATTTTAACTCCCAAAGCGATTACGTTTTTTTGGCAAAAATTGTTTTATGATCAATCTTCCCTTAAAAGGCACTACACTTTCGTCTATACATAGGTTGCTAT
>DWHP01008803.1:0-10426 GCA_018247895.1 Parnassius honrathi | reverse complement strand
GCGTTAAACCAATGTACTAGTTTCGATAGAGCATTATATACTTTGTCAAAATTAATTGACTGACGATTAAAGTTAGCTAGCTAGCTGACAATATTATTTTATTTTTAATAATGCAATTAATTAATTGACAAGTTATTGATGACCAATTTCGATTTTCTTTCACAAACATTACAACGAGAGCAAATTTTACAGAAGTATTATGTTTATATTATTACGTATGCATGTGAAAATTTTGTGAGGATACATGAATTGATTGCATAATAAGTATCCATCCTCATCATCAATATCATCCAACCTACCTACCTACGAAAAAAACTTAATATTACCTAACATATCCAGGTAATCAGTTTTATTTATTTTCTATACTCGTCGTGTTATAATAGTAGTACAAACAATACGTAGCTCTTTCTAAAGCAAGATACTGTGTAAAATAATATAATGTTGTTTGTGAATTATTATCCTACCTACTAAAGTTTGTGAAGGTTATCATAAAGGAAATACGAACCTACACGTTATTAAAACTAACGGAAAGTGCATGGCAAGCTGCGTAAAATTGTGAACTTTCAGTATTATGAATGTGTGTATGCCGCGGAATAAAGTGCTCACATAAAGTTATCCCGATCAACTTTACATCGAAATAGCGTTTCATACCAAATATATCTCGTTACCTAATTCAGAGCATTAAAAATGCCAGATCTTTGCATAATTTATATATACATTAATATGTAATAACAAAATCATTTTAAATATAATATAATACTTGCCGGAAATTACATTAAATATTGTATGAACTTAAATTACCTTCTAGCTTTCCCATACAATCAATTAACAAAATAACTAAATACTATAATTAGTGATTGAAACGCAAACGGAAACATATATCATTATTCATTGTCTTTTTAAACTGTTAAACCCAAAGCAGGAAGAACCTCATCATAAACAAATCAAGTATCTAAAATCGCTGTTCTGCGGTATACATCGAAATAAATAGTCTTTGAAACCTGCTGAAATATTTGACACCTAATGGCGCAATATTTTCAAGACGTATTTTCACCTTGATTTATCCAGAAAAATGTACAAAGGATCGGTGTGTTCGATCGAAAATTAATAATCCATGTATTAGTTTACCTCAAAAAATTTCACACACGTTACAAAAATAATTGAACAATCACTATTTGAAAAACACAAGGTCCATAACGTATAAAGTGTGAATATAGACCAGCTGCTGAAGCAAAACTAAACAATTGTTTTAAAATTGAAACACATTACTCCGGATCTTAGATGATATATTATAAATTGAATAAGAAACCTTGTGGCAAAAAGAGCTCGTTAATCGCTAGTAGACGCAGTTTTTCTAAATATTTCGGAATATGATGCCAAGTTTAGAATCCCACGGAAGTAGGTGCCTCTACCTTATTATTAAAATTATTATTAAATATATTTTAGATCTACAACAACACACATATTCAATAGCCCCTGTACAAACATAATTGTTTGAAGAACAAAACAATTTTACTAATTCACAACGTCATAGACTTTTAGTAACAACTGTTTCGAACTATAGCTGTAGACGCCCTCGTAACGCAAAACGCCGCATTCAGCTCGACCTCTTTCGTACACAATCAACATACAAAGACAAGAGGCAACATTACGCGGGCATCACTTCATTGTGGGCACCGTTCTAATTGTAACTACACTCTTGGGCACCATCAGGCGCTCAGCGCTCCGGCGGGTAGGCGTGTGCCACTAATCTTCGACCCCTACATACCGATACGCCGTCTAACACTCGCAAGTCCATCTTCAACTTACTGTTAGCGAAACAGAGTCCAAATTTGATTGTAAACAGAAAATACTATTTGCAAACGTTGCGCGGGTTAACGCACACTATCAACTCATTAAATTGCATCGCCTTTTTAATGAGTCTGAAAGTGAACAAAGGATATTGAACACGATTACATTAAGTACGTAGTTGTAGTGCCGGTGAGGTAAGATGGTTTGTTTTTCTCGACAGTTTCGTAAAGTGTGTGGATTAGTGTGCTTGCAATGAATATTGGTGCTTTAAATATATGAAACGATTACAGACGATTTTCGATTATTGTCAACAGTTGAAATTATATATAACATGAAAAATAAATAACTAAAGCAACAACACATATATGTCCCATTGCTCAGTACGGACGTATCATTCAAGAGATGTTTTTAGTGCAAGGAAGAGTCCGTTTCGCTACCCAATTGCTTGGTGATCGTATTTTTTTATAAATTTTTCAAACATTTTTTTCAAAATGTTTGTTTAACTTTATCGTCGAGCACCAGAATGAATCAGTACTCAAAATTGCATTTAAAAATGTGACGAGTATCGAAATCGGTTTGAATATTTTTAATGCTTTTCATTAATTTATGATTACCACTTTTCGCGTAATCACTAACTCTATTTTTTAACTTAAGTGATATACAAACTTACAGCTGTTCTGATGATAAGTGCCTACTGCAGCTTGTGCATATCTGCACCCTCCTTCGTACAACAAAGGGTACAAACGAGTTATGGCCTCTGAAGACTAAGATAGAATGCCTCTTTGTTATTACTCTGGCTGCCTCTACAGTTCAGACCAGAACAGCAGAG
The DNA here is from genome assembly GCA_018247895.1 of Parnassius honrathi. Classification (NCBI taxonomy): domain Eukaryota; kingdom Metazoa; phylum Arthropoda; class Insecta; order Lepidoptera; family Papilionidae; genus Parnassius; species Parnassius honrathi. Next base: position 7,806 of record DWHP01008803.1, on the reverse strand, counting down.
TACAGCTGCTTGGCGAAAGAAATAAGTACCCAACTTTGAAAACTTGTCCATTTTCAAGCCTCCGAAATCCTTAAAAAATTATAAATAAGCTGATGTACCATGAATTTGAACTTTTCTAATACTTCTTACAGTCCCCTCTTACGACATCTTCGCTATGAAAAACCCATTAATGGTTCTCACAAGCCGTCATCCACTACATTACAACCTATTAAAGTCCACTGCTGAACATAGGCTTGCCTAAGCTTGTCACTTAGGGAGATATTTGCCACAAGTGCCGCGCTTGGCAAATAGCTTGGGCAACCGCAGTTTATTGTATTCGCTATTAGGAAGATGCTACTGCCCATCTCCTGATTTGTCTCGGGTTTCCCCAGAATGTTTTCTTCACCTCCGAGCACGTGGTAAATCAGCACTTAAACTTGCAATTAACAATTTCATTGGTGCCGGCGGGGATCGCACCCGGGTTGCTCGCGTACTGTGAAATTTACAGCGAGCGCTTAGCCCCTGAGCCATTACGGCATTTCTCTACACCGCCATTTGAGGGAAATTATTAAACAAGAAAGGAATTATTACATCGGAAAGGAACTATTACATCGCTTTTGTTTTTTGGTAGGTACCTACCTACTGTAGATAAAAGAGAACTAGCGTACATATGGCATGACTACTACAAAAATGGCTGTTTGCGTCCTCTAAAAATAACTTTTGTAGTACGCAAACAGTTGGTATTAATTTAAAAAAAAAAGTTATCAAGATATCGCACGCGAAGAAAATGTCTTTAAAACATTAGGCCAGCTTAATGTACAATTTATATTTACGCGTAGGTAAATTTACAAACATGACTAACATGTAGCAGGCCTCCCTCATATTTACCAGGTGAATATGCTATAAAGTGATATCACGTGATCGTTTTCGGCCGGGTAATAGTTATAAATTACCCGGGTAGTTTATAAAAGCCGGTTAACCCGAGGTAAGCGGACAAGGAGGATAATTTATTATTGGAAAATTCGCGGGCGCGCATTTTCATATGCGCTATTGATCATTTTACATGCATACTATCGTGCAGCTATCGGACAGCAAGCTATTGGTAATAATTTCGAAAACATAATATAATATAGGCAATCTTCAGTAAATACATTTATAGTATTATTCCTTGTTCGGGTAAGGTCTATAAGGCATTTCCACCTGTAATTAAACAGTGCTTGACCAATATCGGCTAGTAGTGGCTCAAGGCTAGTAAACTCTGCCATAAACTGGACAGTAGATAAGCAACCCGCGTTCGATTCCCGCCGGCGTAACGAAATAGTTAATTGCTCATTTTAAGTGATCTTTTACCACTTATTCGACGGTGAAGGAAAAAATGTTGACGACCATGTTCGCCAAATTTAAAAAAGGTAAAAGCGCGACTGTTTCATCCACGTGGACACGCTCGTAGGAATGAAAGGAGGTTCGTTCCCAACTGTGTTCCATGTGTTTTAATTTACACGAGTTCTTTCATGCGTCTTCATTAGTCTTATTGTATGAAAATACAAAACCATAAATCTTAATACTAGACTTGTTTCGATTCAACTTCGGATTCACCTATAAATTTGTAAATTTTGTTTTTTAACAAATTTGTAAAAAGTAGCATATTTACGTTAAATATAATAACATACTCGTAAGTAATTGTGCAAGCGTAAAAAATACTGTACAAGCAATATCTAATTCAGGGCTTTTTAATTATTAAATTTCAACATTAAATTATTACAAAGCTATGGTTTACACAGACAAATTGTGTGATTAGAAAAATGTATTTTAAGATTGAAATATATATTATATGTCATACATTCACTACCATGCGTCTATTACCGCCGACACGTTTATAGCGTACATTTATGAAGTTGTGTATGTATTGGCAGTTCAGCTCGAACTGGCAATGGAAAATATAGTTGCACAGCGCGCTATATCATCTTCGCAAGGGGTCCCGCTGAGTTATTATACCAAATGTACATACATGCACTAAAGGATATTCACTTTTATTTCAACACATATTTAAATTAACGTACCGAAATTTAACCTTAGATGTATATTGTATCCACAGTGGTGGCGGGAATCGAAGTTAGGTCGCCGGTGCAGGTTGCCTGAATACTTTGGAATTCAAGAAGAGGGCCCAAGTTCTGAGCTACCAAGTACCTTATCATTTATGGCTGTACTGTATAATAATATCATGGACACATGAATGTTGGTATAATGATTACATATTGTAACTGTAATAGATAGCAACTATGCAAACTTTTTACTATCCGTTCCCGATAAATTAAAAAATATGTATTGATTTAATAATATTTAATTTCGAGGGCATAGCGCTCTTTTTTGCTTATAATTACGTCTTATTTAGTACCATCAAGCAGCATTGCGTTCACTACTGTGTTTTGGTTTGAAGGTTTAGTGGTTTAGAGAGTAATTATACAACTACAGGCTATGATATGAAGCCGTGGTAGGTCACGTGGTTAGCGCTCACTGTAAATAAATCCCCGCCGACAGCAATGAAATTAAATATTGCAATTTATATGCTGATTTATAATTTTCTCGGTAGTGAAGGAAAACATCGTGCAAGAAAAACAAATATTTCGAAGACATGTAAAATTTGGGTAGCGCGGCGAACACTTCTTTGCCCTCTCAAAAATGAGGGGAAGCCTGTGCCCAGTAGTGAGACGTATATAGGCTGTAATTTTAACTAACTTTAGGCTAATCCTCACAAGTGACAACGTGCCTATGACCTTTATTTTTTTATGACCGATTGTTACCGCGATAGTCAGCAGAAACTTGGAAAAATGTATTGATAAAACACAGGCTATTGGGAGTTGGAGAAATGGTTTAAGCACCTTAGTTAAACCGCCCGTCACAGGCTTTTAAGTATAACTGAAATGGTTCTTATATCAAATACCACTCTAAATTTTTTCTAGTGTTTTTAATCGGCTTTAACAAAACCTTTGAGATGAGATGAAATGATACATTACCTAAAACTTAACTACACTGCAAAAAAAAAGGTCTATTAAAATCTAATTCAACCAATTACTGCCGCGACAGTACACATCCAATTTTGTATTCACAGTAACCTAGCACCATATTTATCACTAGAAACTTTTAAGGTTAAACATATTTACGCGCTATTTGCTGCTGGGCTGGTAAAATTCAATACTTTAACATTATTACCAAGCCTGTAGCTTTATTTCAATTTTTCCCCGTTTACAGAATTTTTATTTTCTTTATTTAAAATTGCGTACGAATTATAAAGCGTATCTTACGTCTTTACCAGCCTTATATTACAAAATAATATTATGTTCATGCATTTCATAGAGCTTTCCAAGAGTGCATCAGCAAACATACAACAAAAATGTCAACAAAAAAATCTAGAGATACCAGTTACTCAACTCAACTCAACTGCTTCTACTACCTATGACCAAGTTTGATTTTTTTATTTAAGTACCTATTAATATACGATTGCATTGTTGTTAATAACCCGGATATGAAAGTAGAGGGAGATGGCTATGTGAAGAATGATACGCGTAATTGCGTAAGCAAGGAGTGACTGATGAGAGGGTATTAAAGGACAATGGAAGAGGCAGACGTTCTATGCCGATCCTAATAACCCAAGATAAGGGCTAGAGAAGAAGAAGATGGTAGATAATAAACCGTAGAATTGAGGTGATCGTTTCCGAGCTGTTTCTTAAATTATTTTTTAAGTAATTGTGCAACCAATTTTTTATTGTATAGTGTCACTTAAAAAAGAGATTTGTGGCTGGTTTTTCAGGACAGACTTTTTCAGAATCAGTGGTAAAATTATAAAATGAATTTCACTAAAAGTTATTAATAAAGTTATTATAAAAAATATTTTACACTATTGAGACAAGTTTGGTGAACATATAACAACACGGGCACTAGTACCAGGTTGGAGCGATTTAATAGATTTTCTGCCATTTGTCGGTCGCCAAGTTCGTATATATCATCCTATATAGCATCGTCTGCATCTTTGCTGCTTTGGATAATAATTTATACACTCTCCTTTCATTTTTCTTCTTTTTATAAACCTTTTTTGCATTTCTGTTTCCAATGGCATATCTTTTATTGTATATTGAAATCTAAAATATAGTAGATACTTCGCATGGAGTCGCCGCCTTTGATTGTATTAGCAGTTACCTCTAAGCATATTTGTTATATTATAATACGTAATTTAATATATCAGAGTACAGTATGTTGGTGACTTCACCTTGTACTTGAACCTTGGGCTAACAGCTCAGCGGGCAGATAGTACCCGCCTCTGAACTACGTGTCATTATGTCATTATATTCGGGATCAAACAAATAATGTTCTTTAAAAAAATTGCACATAATATTAAGCTTTACTTATTTAATGACTTTTTTTTTGCTCAACACAAAAATATATTAGACAAAACGTTAGATCCAAATCGCCGTTTGAAAAGTACAAGCCTAAAACCAAAACATAAACGTTATATCGTCGATCCTGCCAAACTGCTCTATCAAAATATAACGACGGCGATAAAAACGATAGAAAAGAAAGCAAACGTTACCGATGAATTTCCAAAGATCGTACAATAACCGATTGTGCATCCTTGTCGGTCCTAAGTAAGGATATCTATTTCCTTTCTTTTTCTGGCAGAAGTTTTTCGTTTTATAGGCGAGTCGATAATACTCGGACCACTCGGCAGGATATCAGTGTTAAATATTTTATGATGTCCAGAGTCCAAGAGTTTGGTACAACCTTATTCGCTAAACTCGACAAGACTATTAATGTGTCTACATTTTCGATATATGTACAAATAGGTACATATTTCCAAGACAGCTGTCTACCATTATGCGCCAGACAACTTCCACAGGCTACCTGTTTTAACGTGTCTCCTGTGTAACCTTGAATATAGTTGTAATGTAGTTTGCTTCATCAGATACTGTCTTGTTGTCCTTAAAATTCACAGGAAAACGTTAAAATTGTCTATGGTTCGATTTGTAAACGTGATGTAAAAATAATAGGTTGGTATTAAAAAATTTTATTAGTTCCAAGAAACTAAATTCGGATTTCAAACAGATAGTGATATTTTATTTTGTTCTATGACGTTGTTTTGGTACACAAATGTTCTAAGATTTTATTAACTCCTTTTCTTTACGCTCATTTTGATGAAAAAGGCACAATATTTTTCATCAGTATTGAGAAATTCTACAAGCAGTAAAGAAATCGGAGCTGTGAATGAAATACAAATGGAATCAAATTGGTGTACTGATTACATCAGTTTTTTGTCCTACTCATGTCTTACAAATCATGTCTTGGTGAAGTGTCATTAATCTTAGGAAACTGCCAATAAAGCAAACGACCTCTCATTAAACCTTCCATAAGCTGCATATTTTTTTTAGTAAAAATGTATTACTAAACACGGGCAGAATGCTTCCCAAAAATTACCTATAATTAGTTCCTTTAGGAATTATTTGTGCTTACACTACAACCCTCTTTGGTAAAAACAAAAAGTAAAATAATAAAATTAATACCGAGCACAAAAATAAGTTTTTTTTCCGCGCAGAATTGTGCTTGTAACAATGTTAAATATATCGTCCAATCAGTATCCCGAGCAACAAGGAATTAGCGTTTGAAAGTCAACGACGAAGCGACGAATCCTGATCTACCCTTTTATGCGGCGCGGCATAATAAAAAAAGTCTTATTTGAAATTGGAATACGAATTAAAAAGAAAATGAATTCTGCACTAATTTAAACAGACGGAGTTTCTAGACGATTTTCGGGGATCGAGCAGGACGGCTTAATTAATGCATTAAAGTTGTAAGTCGAGAGGTTGGCACGCAACTGCTAGGTATAAAGTTCTTTGTATATGTTTGTATATATCTTAATTCATAAGATTGTTATATATACTCGTATATAGAGAAAACATGGCTTTTTTAATTTTTGAAATTTCTTTAATGATAACATTCGTCAAGAAATTATGACAGGCCACTTTTCGATTTACATAGCCGATGTTACTTTTTAGAGAGATTTCAAAGAGAAGAAAACGAAGGTAATCGTAATAAAATTCAATCCAAAACCAAAATTATTTTAAAATAGAAAAATTTGAATTAGAACCTAGAGCCCACAACGCTTCACGTCAGTCACGTCTGGAGACTAAAATATAAAGTTATCGAGTCTAAAATTACTATGTAAAACACAGTCGGGTCTACATTTATTATACATTTTGTTTGATGTAATAAGAATATAAAAAGTCTCAACTTAGATTTTCCATTCTATCATTCCGAACGCGTTTTGTAGCCCCCAAAAAAACTAATCACAGATAAGCGTACGGCCTCACGTCCACACATTGATCCTTAGCCATTGGAAAGGTTACGAAGGCACTTCGTCTTCATTCGGGGATCCCTTTAACGAATCGTATCAGTTGTAATGAAAGCTAATTCTTTCATTAACTTGCCACGACAACGGGAAAAAATTGTAAGGCAAACGAAAACAAATGCCTTTTGGTCCCTTCTAAGAATACTGAAAAAAGAATACGCATTACGTTTCCTTATTTAAAAATGAGAAAATATAGAAACATTATCTTAACCGACGAGCATGTATGCGTAAGTATATGGATGTAAAGGAGGCGAGAGAGGTGCGTCAAAATCGGGCCAAATGGAAACCCGTAGTCCTTGCCTACGCCTCTGAGTGACAGGGTTAAGTGTTTATGTTTAAGTTTTTCTTAACAAAAATCTCACTTGCACATAATACAGTCTGCTGATTAACAGATGATTCGACCGACAAAACAAATATTAATGAAAAATACTGAACGCGAAGATAACTAAAACTGTAAAGGTTATCGGATCTATCCTCACTAATCTGTCTAACCAGCATAGTGAGTACGGTCCTACTCACTTTCTCTCACTCACTCTATTTCTCTACTCTAATCTTCTCTGCTCATTCAAGTGAAAGATCAGTAGCACACTGTTTAAGCGTTTGACTGGAACGGTACGACATCACGAGGCAGCGGGTTCAAATCCCATATGAAACAAGTGTATTCGTTGCTAACGCCGCAAAGGAAAAATTAATCGTATTTTTAGTTTTTCATTGAATCTAATATTTTTAATTTTCTGATGGAAAATCTAGTAATCGGGGAAAAAATTAACGTTTTTTTTGCTTTCTTGTATTTTTAAAAAAAATTATGAGTCGCCTCTTTGCGGAGTCAGCGACGAATTCTTTTTTTTATTATATATAATTAGGGTGACAAACGAGCACACAGTCCACCTGATGGTAAGTGGATCTACATTTAACCTCGCGTAAGAATCAAAATGCGGATGCATTGTCACCCCTGAGGACTGACATAGAATGCCTCTATTCCAGTAAAACGGGTCTCCGGTTCTCTACACTCACCATACGAAACACAGCAGCATCAAGCCGCTATTTTACGCTGGTATTCTGTGATCCTGCGTGGTCCTTCCCCGGTCGAAATGACCCTTTTGTGCTACAACCATAATATAGCTGCTAATTCTTCTGCGTCTGGATGTTTTTCCTGATGTTAATTTGTGCATGTAATACGCGTCGACGATAGAGTACAAGGTCGAAGTGTGCGTGTAACAAAAAAGGCCTTGACCACAGAAATCCACTGATGTACTAAAAAGAGCCGATCATAAATTTATACACGCGAGTGCATAAGATAATGGCTGCGTTTGGCAGAAAAAAGCGCTAGGAAGCGCTTGTAAGCAAAATGGGGAAACTATACAGTTTTCGGCCAGGACACGTTTGCTAACTTCAGTAGCGCTGACACAATCCGCCATTTTGCTTATTTA
>DWHP01008802.1:0-10426 GCA_018247895.1 Parnassius honrathi | reverse complement strand
AGGCCGCTTTAAGTCAAAGTGTATCTGTATTTAGCAAAATATATTATACAAGGCTGCGATAAACGCCGAAAATTTCGGAATTTCTCAGCCGCAAAAAGTTAATTATAACTAAACAAAATAAAATTAAACATTCATTTTTTTCCATGGCTTCCCAATTGATAAATAATTAGATTAAAAATAGATTAAATCGAACAATTGATGTTTTCAAAAGTATTCGTGTTTACCGTCCATGCGTACTTGATAAATCTGCACCATAAGCCTCTAAATCCACTTTTTAACGTAAAATAGCAATTAATCGATTTAAAACGAATAATGATTAGTTCAGTAATCATTCGTCTTTATGACAATGTGCTTTTTACATCATTTGTATATTCAATATGATTGTTAGATACGATTTTAGCAACGATCGCAGGCAACGACTACACAGCCCAAATGTGTAGTCGTTGATCGCAGGCAACGCGACGATATGACTTTGATCTTTGGTTGCCAAATTGTCTACTTGCGTATATCCTCTAATCTTAACTTCCTTATACTGCAATTTGTTACAATACCTATTTAAGCAAATATTACTTCGTACAATTTTCATTGTACTGGACTTTTAAAGTTCACTGCTGAACAAAAGCTTTTTCAGGCATTCGCCAACTGGCAAATATTTCTAGACGACTACTAAAAAAGAAAAATATTATTTTTTATGGAAGAGGGGGCCAACGAGCATGCGGCTCACCTGATGTTAAGTAACTATCGCCACCCATGATGAACTGCAACACCAGGGGAATTGCAGGTGCGTTGCCGGACCTATAGAAAGGAGTAAGCTCTTTTCTTGAAGGTCGAATCAGTCCCGAAAAATCGCCGGTGGTAAATTATTCCACAGTGAGGTCGTACGCGGAAGAAACTGCTTCTGAAACGTATAGTAGTAGACCGCCAAGCATCCAGATGGTGTGGACGGTATCGGTACGTTTGTCGCGTAGTGCGTTCATAAAATTTGGCGACTGGGATTAATGCGAACAATTCCTCAGAGCACTCCACATGGTATATGCGAAAGAAAATGCAAAGAGATGCAACATCTCTTCGTAGCGCCAGGGAATCGAGCCGATCGGAAAGCACTTGGTCGTCGACGATTCGAGCCGCTCTGCGCTGGATGCGGTCAAGTGGAAAGAGCTGGCACTGGGGAGCCACAGACCAGAGATGTGAAACAGTATTCCATGTGCGGCCGAACCTGCGCCTTGTAAAGTAGCAGGCGGTGTGCCGACATGAAAAACTATCCCGCTCTGATGAGCACGCCAAGCTTTTTTGAGGCCATATTGGCCTTCTCTTCCAAGTGGCCACGAAACTGCACGTCATTCGATATGTGGACGCCGAGTATTCCAGTACTGGCTGAGGTAACAAGGGAAGTGTCTTGAAACTGAGGAGATACGACAAATGGGTTCTTTTAAGCGGTTAACGCGCAAAGTTGTGTCTTCTGAGAGTTAAACTTGACTAGATTTAGTCGCCCCCAACCGAGACTTTGTTCAGCAAAGACTCGACTTCAGACACAAGTTTGTCCCGGTACTTGGGGACGTTTTCCCGAGAAATATTGGCACGGCCGGCATATCGAGCATCACCAGTGCTGTTATCTGCATAGCAATGAATATTACAGGCTTGCAGCATATCATTGATATGCGGAAGAAACAGCGTTGCCGATAGCATGCAGGCTTGTGGAACACCAGCATTAATAGGATTGTAATCGGAGTTCGCACCGTCTATAACCACCTTGATGCTCCGATCTGCAAGAAAGCTGATGATCCAATTGCAAAATTTCTCGGGAAGCCCATAGAAAGGTAGCTTCGAAAAAAGCGCTTTGTGTCAAACTCGATCGAACACCTTCGCAATGTCCAAACTAACGACCAATGGCTCCCCCTTGGACTCTACTGCATTTATGAGTTAGTTAGACCAGGAGATTACCAGCTGATCGACCTCGGTGAAAACCGTATTAGCGATCAGTAATTAGCTGGTGATCCTTAAGGTACCTCTTGAGCTGACAGTTTACAATGGACTCCATTATTTTGGAGAATAAGGAGGTGATGGCGATGGGCCTGTAGTTGAACTGGTCTGAGCGGTCGCCTTTTTTAGGGATCGGGTGGATGAAAGCCGTCTTCCATGATTTTGGGTTTACGCCTTGGGAGTAGGAGTACCGAAAAAGACGCATTAAGACCGGTGCCAACTCTGGAGTACACGCTCTCACCACTATTGAGGGGATACCTTCAGGCCCACTCGAATTGCGGATGTCCAGGGAGAGGAGTGCTTTGCGAAACGAGCGCTGTGTGAACCGCACCTCCGGCATGGGGCACTCACACCGCGGGATGGTCGTCAGCGTACTTCCCCCGTAATCAAGAGCCGAGTTGGACGCAAAGAGGAGCAAGGGCCTGGCAGATCGATTTTTTCCTTTTCGGCATGGGCCAGTGAGTCGTCCTACCTGTGCAGAGATGGAAGAGAAGGCTGACAGAAATTTCCCTGGACAGTCTTGGCGAGAGACCATTTTTGGCGAGAGATTATTGCCAGCTTGAAAACAAAAACGTATACTTATTCATTTTTCCACGGTAACTTTTACTTTTTCCTGTATTAAAAAGTATACCTTATATAAGTATACTATTCGTATATTCATCGACATTCGTTTCGCACATTTGTAGCACGCTACCTACAAGGCATGTTGTGGCCACATATAAAGAAGTTTGTAGTTACTTGTAAGCAAAATTGGTTAATATATATGTTAAACGCCCCATTACTAAACTTATCGGTATAAAATAAATATATTAAGAATGATATAGAAGTTCCGGTAGGTTGTCCCGTCCCGGTTCCTTAAACGATGTTATCTGAAGAGCTCCTGTCTCTATACAAACGTTCCCTCGATTTAAAAGCTTTGTTGAACATTTAGAAATGGTGGCAGGCGGCTCAACGGTATAATTTTGGTCCTTGGCTGCCAAAGTGTCTAAAAAGTGTCTAGGAATACCTTGAGTAGAGCGGAAATGCCATGAGACGTAGCTGAACTAAGTAACTGTCCCAAATATGAGTCTCGGAGCAAAAGTACAAATTTGTGTCATTTGCAATAGAGACTATCGGTCCATGGGATCCATGTGAAATTCCTGAAGGAAAATGTATTATGAGCAAAATTACGTATGAAATATTCGTAACAAAATTATCCCTTAAGTAATAATTTCTAAGGTACTCGTAAGTACATAATCTCTCAGTTTTTTAATACGTTAGTGACTGCCAAGTACACAGGAGAGTAAAGCCTTTACGTGCATTCAGCCGCCTTTGTCCGTCGACTAATAAATGTCTCGTTATTCGTAGTTCTAGTACCTATGAACGAGTTCAGAGAAGTGGATTGTTCAGCCTCTCATTTCGCCTTGTTACCAGTCTCGTTTTTTTTTTATTTTCCATTAAGTGTTGTCTGTAGGGAAGTAGTTTCCAATTTTGTTTCGTCATATTTCTAACTGAGTTCATTTATGAACTGTTGTAAAATTTGAATAATCAAAGTATGTATCCAAAGAATACTATTTCAGCACAAAATGCTGTGGTTTCTATTTATCCCCTTATAATTCTCTAATTATTTTATAATTGTTTTAAAATAATTATCATTCTCTATATTATATACAGGTTGTAGTAAGTAAGTTACCCATTAACATCTGCAACCAATTTCAAATTACAAGGCTAGAGATGCGTTGTCAACTCTGAGCATTAAGATGGAGTGCCTCTCAGACTGTGTTTATACTGACTCTCTGCACTCTCCAAACTACAACGTAGCAGTGCATGCACTGCTATTATATATACGGAAAAAATGAAATTAAGCGTTTATTCCTTCGACTTAAGAAAATAATTTTCTCAAATGTATTTTTTTAAACCTACTATACATGGGTACTACAGTCTCCGAATGAGGTTCCTCTGACCAGAGTAGAAACAGCGAAAGAAGCTCCGCAAAAAGTGAACAGAGACATGATCCACGTACATAAAGTTTGTTCTATTTTGTAAGTTATCTATGCTATTCTATGAATTACTTAAAAAAAAGATTAAAAATCTGTAACTTATTATCGTGTAGCGAACCTGCTAGCTGCACCTGTTCACAAGTATGATACACGTGGTAGCTATCGCCCTCACCGACCAATTCAAGGGGAAATATAGGTGGCTATCACCCTCTCCGACCATAGCAAAGGGAAATGGACTCGTTACACGACGCCCGCCGCCGAAAGCAAATATGACATACCTAAAACCGTTACTCATTGAATGTATCTCCAAAGTCACAAAGTTCAGACGGTTTACTCACCAAACTTTCCAGTTCAATCTATATTACTCAATTGTAAACAGAGAAACCCTAAAACCTACCTAGATGGACTCTAGGACAGAAAATACTACTTCTCACCACACACTACTAACACTCACACTCATACTAAGACTTCTTCTGAAATGTAGAGGTATTTTATATGCACAAATTACACAAAATCCTAGTTCAGAACGGTTATTTGTAGGCCATACACAAACATACATGTTCCGTGTAAGATTGGAGCACGTGGTTGCCAAACGTTTGTCTACTGCATTTTCGTTATAAATAAATTAAATTCATATAAAAAACTTATTATTTAAAAGTAAGAAAAGCTTTGAATCCTAACATTCAGAGTTTCTCTAAATATATCACATCGTAACTTGAAACTGCAGAAAAAAGAGAATGTTTAATTGAAGGAGCACTTGACACATTTTCCTTCTAATAAAGGATCATTCAAGGTTGGAACGCGTAGCACTTGAAACACCGTGCGCTCTAGTTTTATTAGAATATAATGCGGTATAGTTAACAAGCGTTTGTATTTACTTCAGTTTCTTTTGTTTTGTTATATGTAAAACAATTTAACGTTATGCGTACGGCATACGGAGTTAAAAAAATCTTAGATCATGAACGAATCACAGACTGTAGTGCCACCAACGAATCCGTAGAGTGGACAAAGTTAGTTACAGAAGTAAATACGAAAAGAAAAATATTGCCAATTACTTCATATTGCATTATAAAAATACTTTTTGGTACCCATCCATATACAACGTGGCACTACAATAACGACTTTAATGTTACACACGGGTAGGGCTTAATTGTATTAATTTTGATGGGTTAAAATAGCTCGTAAAAAAGTAGATCCACTATCCCCAAAACATTTCTCTGCAATATTGGAAAGCATATTTAGGGATCTTGAGTGGGATAATTTTGGCATAAATATCAACGGCAGGCAACTCAACCATTTAATATTCGCGGATGATATAGTCCTCATAAGTGACTACGCTAATAAACTTTAACATATCCTACAACAGTTGACGAATGCAAGCAGAGCAGTTGGTATTACTATGAATAAATCGAAAACAAAAGTAATGACAAAATTTGCATAAAAGTGGATTATGAGAATATTGAATATGTTACAAAATACACATACTTAGGGCAATTAATATCATTTAGAGATCATACAGACCTGGAAATAGACAGAAGAGTAGTTTGTGCTTGGAAAAGATACTGGTCCCTTAAAGAAATATTTAAAAGTAAATGCTTTCCTATAACAGCCAAGAAAAAAGTGTTTAACTCCTGTATCTTGCCATGTCTTACATATGAATGCCAAACCAGGGCGTTAAATCAGAAACATCTTCTAAAACTGAGAACATGTCAAAGGGGAATTGAAAGAAGTATGTTAGGTGTGACGCTAAAATACCGCAAAAGAGCAGAAGATATTAGATCTACAACAAAGGTGGAAGACATAATTAAGAAAATTAGACAGTTAAAATGGCGATGGACATGACATATGGCAAGAGAAGATAAAATGGACGCAAATTATAACAGAATGGCAACCACGTGATGGCAAAAGAAAAAGAGGCAGATAAGCAAAAAGATGGACAGAAGATATCAAGATTATTCGACGCACGATCTGGACTAGAAAAGCTAACAAAGAGAGAGAAGAGTGGAAAGAGCTGGAAGAGACCTATGTGTCACAGGACACGCTGATCACTAAACTTGGAAAACCGATATGCTAGATTATAATTAAGTTAAAACTGTCGTATACTATGTAAAAAAATGTTTAGTATCAGCAATAAAGGCTTAAAAAAAGAGGTTGATTCAGCAGTGAAATTAGATTTAGTCCAGTGAACAGTGTAGCTCCAACTAATTTTAGTGTACGCATATAACTATTATTATTTATTCTGTGACGCAGCGTACCGCGTCGACTTATACTTTGACAGAAGAGAACGCTTAAGTATGGCTTGATATGATGACAACAGATTTAAACATCTTAGATATCGAAAAACAAAGTATTATGTCTCGAAGAAAACTGTATTAATTTTTAATGAAAATTTATAAGGCGTATAACATATGATTGTTTAGATAATGTTACTTCGATAGATATCGCGATAGGGAATGCCTAAATTTGACTACTTCCCTCCGATCCACCGGCGGTGTGTTGCTTTATAGTCTGTGATAAACAAAATTTCTTCTGCAGTTTTAAAAGGAAGATATACGAGTTGTGTTAAGAATGTAATATAATATGTTTTTTTTAATGTTATTTAAGTACAACAATCTGCTATAAATGTAACGTTCGGAAAATAATACATATTAAAATATATTTTTGATTAGACATTGAAAGTTAGAAATGAGATGTTCCAAAATGTATAGATCCTAGGCCAGGTCCTTGTATACTATGCTTAAAACTAGGGAAACATATTTTGAACGATTCTCAACTTTTCTGTTTGCGCCCGATTGAAAACCGGATTGAGAGCGAGGGCACGGGGAGGGAATCACTTGCGCCGGCGCGCTGCAAGCCAGGCTAGGTCAGTTCGCTGCAAGTTCCTGCTTATCGCGCCTGTGAGCCTCTTGTTCGTAGTCGGCTGAACCGGCAGCCTTTGTTAAGTTGCGTCGCGAAGTTAAAATTTGTTAAATCGATTGGCCGATATAGTTTGTCTACGCGGCGGTTTGATATCGCACGGAAGCGCTACAGTATTAAAATCTAGAAGATTCGAGCGTGTTATTTGTAGTGATTAAAGGAACTTTTGTGCTGTTTTTGACGTTGATGTGTAGCTTATAAGCATTTTGATATAGTGCGAAGTGAATTTGCTTGTTCGATTGAACTCTAAACTTTGCAAATTGAAAGGAGTTTGCGTTACTGTTAGATTATAGTTTTGTGCTAAGTGACGTTAAGTGGCATCCTTTGAAGCGGTGCAGCGACGGCGGGTTTGTCCGCCTACCTTGGTGAAGTCAGCACTTACTATACACCTGCTTTCACATACACACCCACACTACCTTCACACCACGCTGACGACGCCTTGGGGTCTACCCCACTCCTGAACCAGGTAAGTTTTGTGTTTGCTTGCTTATCCATTATATAATAAATTTTCATAAGCTATTGGGCTCTCCCCTCTGTTGTTCGTCGAGCTGGAGAACAGATGGGCCCTACCTCAGTCGACCTTCGTCTGGGCAACTCAAGGCCGTAACAGTATTATTGATCCTGATCAGGATACTAGGATAAAGTTATTAAATTTCTGTATTGTCATCGGTCCTTGATACGAGTCCAAATTTTCTAGTCAATCGTCCATCGTTTATAATTTGGTGAAAATTACATTAAAATATTCCGTTATGTAGTTACCTGTTAGAGAGATTGATAGATAGATAGATGTATAGATAGATAGATAGATAGATAGATAAATAGATAGATAGATTGATAAATATTCCTCCAAAATATTCCCTCCATCTCTTTAAACTCAAAACTTCATCATTCAGAATATAACCATTCTCGTCTCTTATAGCATTCGTCATAGGCTGTTTTGAATACTCGCTGGCAGTTGTTACGATTATCCAGAATATTTTAATATTTGCTTGGAAGTTATCCGATGTTTTGCTATCATTCTTATCCGTTCTTTCTTGCTTTTTCTTTTCAACTGTTTCTTTTACTCTCTTATTTAGACGTCTAAAGACTGTCTTTTTTCTTTCAATATCATTATTCGTACCGCCAGAATTATCAGCCTTTGTTGCTAGTAGATCTAGCCATGCTCTCTACTTTGCTTCAACTTCCATACGTATCTCATCATCCCACCATCACGTATTATTTTTCCTTTCATTCTTTCTCTTACTAACATCACATACTTCGGTAACTAAATCCATTAAAACTTTCTTAACATTTTGCCATACATTCGGCAAGTCTAATTCATATATATATATAACCGGCAAAGCACCTGCAATTCCCCTGGTGTTGCGGTTGTTCATGGGCGGCGGTAGTCACTTAACATCAGGTGAAACGTATGCTCGTTTGCCCCCTCTTCTATAAAAAAATTCATCCAAACCAGTTATATTTTCTTTCAGTCTACATTTGTACTTGTTTTTCTCACCTTCATCTTGTAACCTTTCTGTTCTAATACGCTGTAACACAGTGGTAGACACAGATGACCGATGGCGCCAACGCCTGAATAGACCATTAATTCGGCATAGAACCAAATAATGATCTATGCCTACGTTAGACCCCCGGTAAACCCCTGTATCTACCACTGTGCCCCTCATTCTTTCATCCTAATATAATATAAGACACTTCTAATTACACCCGTTTCCTACTCAAAGCTTCACGCCAGTTAGACTACTTTTTTTTACTGTTTTTCTTTTTATTAACACGTCAATCTTCACCTACGATTACGTTTCATAACCAAAATATTTGTTGATGTACTTTCATTACTAATAAGTATTAAAATAACATATTATAAGGATATAGTAAACGGAATCGCAATACAAATAGCTATAGCTAAAGGCCTACTTTATTTTGTACCCCGACCCTGAGTGAACTTACTGACCTGGTTCACTTGACCACAAATTTAAATAAAAAAAGCATTTTTCTTGTTCCTAAGCTTGTGCACGCACCATCTTTATGCGTCTTGATAGTCTGTAAACTATGTAACAACGTCATTATGTCAACGTATTTGTTAACCACTTATTAGCGGATTAGGTAGGTTTATGAGACTCGCACGAAGTCGCTCTACAGGGAATAACCAGATAAAGTTAGAATTAACCCGCAAATTAGCCTTGCACGGTTGAACGATTTCAATCACTGACCTTTTCCAATTACCAACGTAACATTTTTTTCATTCCATTCCATTCCAGCCTATAAAAGTGCACTGCTGAACATGGGCCTCTCCCATAGATTCCCTCGAAGAGAGGAATTTACCATAGTTGCCACGTTTAGCGGGTGGGTTGGCAACCGGAGCATATTACGCAACTAATACAAATTATATAATTTCAGATTATTATATTATAACGAAACACAATTTTTTACTTCTTACGATTATGTTTACTTACACAATACGTCTTTCGTCAACGTATGAAATGCATTGCAGAGATAAAGCGCTTTGATAAGGTTAATAATTTACTCAAAGTTTTTTACCCGACTTAAAAAAGGAGGAGGTACTCACTTTCGACTGTATGTTCTTTTTTACCTGTGTTACCTCATAAATTTTCTATGGGTTTTTTTTATAGAAGAGGGGGCAAACGAGCATGCGGCTCACCTGATGTTAAGTGACTACCGCCGCCCATGACCAACCGCAACTACAGGGGAATTGCAGGTGCGTTGCGGCCCTTTAGAAAGTAAGCTCTTTTCTTGAAGGTTCCTAGATCGTATCGGTCCGGAAAAATCGCCGGTGGTAAACTATTCCACAGAGAGGTGGTACGGGGAACAAAACTTGAACTGGTGAACCGATTTTGATGATTCTTTTTTTATCTAAATGCTTATGCTTCTCCTGTGGTCCCAAATAAATTTAATCAAGATTTGACCAGTAGTTTTCGAGTGGTCTTTAATAATGCGTTTTTTGTAACTAAACGCAATCTTCTTCAACTTTTTGTAATTAATTACGAATTTGAGAACTTTATAATGTAATAAGTTTAAGTATACCTAATGTAATTGTTTTTGATGATGAATCAACGGAGCGACATATTCACATTCTGATAAAGCTCATTAAAAAAATGCGTATTTTGTTGACTTCGAATACATTGGATTCGGTCGTATTGAAGTTGGTTGCAATTTTTTTTAATTATACCACTTGTCTATTATCCGGTGGTAACTTTCGGCACTTAAATTAGAAATATTTTCAGTAAATATTCGATTAAATTTGGTAAATACATGCATAGATAGAGAAGAGTATATAAATAGAAAAGAAATACATAATTCATTGATTACCTAGCATTTATCGTCAGTACTCACCAAACAGCTATTCATTGATAATACAATATTTATAGAAATTGTTTTCTTCAAAATATAATCGCCTTGCCTCTAACTCCGCTTTTAACGATCAAATGAATTATTAAAAAATATTGCCTCATTAAAAATCAAACTCCAAAGGTGCTCAATATTTTATACGGAATCCAAGTTGTTTTATATATACCTATATACACCTTTTTACT
>DWHP01008801.1:0-10426 GCA_018247895.1 Parnassius honrathi | reverse complement strand
GATGATTGGTAACAATACCAAATCATAAACCATTTCATCATCATCCTCACGTCCATTGCCTTTCCTTTTAATCAGCTGCCTGCAAGGCCGCGAGCCCTGAATCAGATGAAGCTGTAAGAGTCGTATAGACTAACAGCGAAAACATCCAGAAAATAGATACCATCTTCGGCTACATAACCACTCACCATCAGGTAAGATACTAGTGGTACGGATGGTAACCGGCTTATAATAAGTATTTTTGTGTAGTAACATCGGAAGGTAATCCACTATCCTATATCATCCCGTGGATGTTAAAGGAGACGGCAGAGAAAATTAATTCAGGAGATGGACTAAGATGCGGTTGCTAACCCGCTTACGAAGTATAACAACTATTGTAAATGTCCCTATAAAGTCAAACCTCCTGATGGAGGCCTAAGCTCAGTAGTGCACTTTCAATATGCTATAATAAGTAAATGGTACAATTAACTGGCTGTATAATACGTTTTTCTTATTTACACAAGTACATCCTCTTTGTTAACTTAATAAAGTACTTTGTACTTTTGTAATAAAAAAAACTTGTGATTTTATTGAATCCTCAACAAAGTCAAGTAATGTGTTTTTTTTTCACTGTATTTTCTAATTTATTTATTTTTATAAAAGGGATCTATGGACCCTACGATTCACATACAATCATGTGGACCTAGATTGTAATTGTTAGATTAGGACTCATACTTTCTTCCTTGAAGTTCATCTGGTTAGGTCTATCCTCTAAGTTATTTCTCCCGAAAAGTTACTTGCACTGCTGTGTTCCGATTTGAAAGGTGTGAAGAACCAGTACAAGGCTAATAATATAAGGCTGTAAGGAATTCCATCTGAGTCTTCAGAAATGACAACGTAGCCTTCTTCATTTAAAGTTGTTGCCAGTTTCTATGAACTGTAGTAGCCACTGCAAGTTAGTTTGTCACTTCTTTTTTATAAAAAAAAGTCTAAAGTAAACTAAATAAAAAAGAAATGGGGTCTTTCAATATTTATTAAAATTAAGATAATGTATATAAAAGGTAACAGCACGAATGTAAATAACATTATTCGCCATTTGAACTATATTATGCGTAATAATATTCATCTAGCGAAAACTTTTTCAAAACCCCGGGGAACCATCTTAAAGGAACCGAAATATTTCTCTCACCGCGAAGGGCAGATGCCTAAAAATCCCTCGGGTGCTGTAAAACGGAAGGCCTGATTTGGTTTTGAAATCGGTTTTTCATAGTTCTTTAAATCAAAACTATAGGAATGTACAACTTTCTTATTTTTTAAAATGTGATACGGGCTTTGATTTTGTATTTACAATTTGACAAATTTTAACTAGTCGATAGTCACAACGTTTATTGTATTGATATAATATACAAGCTCAATTTTATATTCTTTTTTATGCTACAACTAAAGTTGGATACTATAAAACTTGTCAAGTATATTATGTACAATACAAATTCATTAGTAAAGAACGTGACAAATTTTATTCTAAACTAGCTGTGCCCGCGACTTCGTCCGCGTGGAATAGTGACTTTTCGGGCAGCATATTTTGAGTTACGTATACCGTCGTTTGGTTAGCTAAAAATTTAGTTTACAGTAATGCTTCTCTGTATACGATATTTGACGTATGGCCATCAGGGATGAAAGCATACAGGCTCCTAGGATTGCTAACCCGTGACAGAGCCACATACTTCTGACCTTGCGAGAAACAGCTGATCTACACCTTGGGCTTGACCTTGGGCTTGACCTTGGGCTTTATTAATCGTCATCGCAAAACATGGTCTGAATGGAAACTGGACTCGTTTAAAAATAAATGGAAAATTATTTGGAAATAGAGAAATTTGAGGAATGAAAACACTTTCATCTTTTCCACACCCTGTTAAAATCTCTGTTTCGTTGTTGTTGTTCGTTGTATATTGGTCACTTTTAACCTGGTGCCATTGCAAAGTTTTGGGGGGCTTGAATTTCTAAGAAGCATTATGCGTACGCCCACTTTTAATTTTATTTTAATTTTATTTTATGGTAGTACAGGAGCATTGAGGGATTCTAAAAATTCTACTAGGTAGCTTGTGGGTTCTCTTTCTTCCAAGACTCTGTTAATGGAGATATACTCAACATAATCGTTTTTTATTGCTGCTTGGTCGTTTCGTGGCGTCAAAATAGCTCTTTCACAAAGCCAGGAATTTTCGCAAGTTGGTATTTGCCTTGCGTTTCCATACACAGATGATATGAGGTCTCGCATTGATGAAACTATGTTGTATAGGTTTTCATTAAGAAGAACTTTTCCTTGTTTCTGCGGATACACACCGTTACCAATCTCAAGTAGCAAATCTGAAAATTCTTGAGCATTTTCGTTGCTTCCAATTTGCGCACGCATATTTAATGTCAAATTCAAGGGGATAATGTAATGCCACAGTCGAGAACTCTTTAGGCAGGTTCTAACTTATTCCACGTGGTATTACAGGGAAAGTCTGACGAAAATCGCCGCGAAAGAACATAGTCATGCCAACCAAGGGTTGATCATTTTGCTTGACATCACGCAACGTTCTGTCTACTGCATCTACTGCTTTTCGATTGGCCATTGTGGACTCATCCCGTGTAATAAGGCTACAATCACGAAGAACCTTAGCTTTGTCGCTGTTTCTTGAAATATTACAAATAGGGCTTTCTGTGCGGTCTAAATCGATCGAAATTTTAAACATTGTATGAGCAGTTTTCCCATCTGGCAACAATGTGGCTGCTATGCCTGATGAAGTGCGATTTTACCTTGGCTTCGTGGCTTCGCCAAAATAACTTTCGTAAGAATTATTTTACCTGTTCCACCGGGTGCATCTATAAATAGCATTCCTCCCAAAGTACTATCAACGCTACGGCACACGCGATCAAATATCAAACGCTGTTCATCAGTTAGCCTCGAGACATCAGTTTGTAAAATTTCGGCCAGCTCAATTGGATTATAGTTGATTTCCATTGCGTAATCTCTATTAATACGTTCACCGTCGAATGATGCCTCCGGCATGCCATGTTGAAAAATAGGGTTACCCCCAATAGATGTAACTTGAATAGCCAACAAACAACGATTCAATTGACTTTCACGTAATCTCTCCTCAATTGGGTTGTTATCATTGTGGGTTGATATCTTACTATCAAGTTGTACGTGCCTACAAAATCCTCAGTTCAATCTCAATTTGTTCTGATAGTTATACCACAACTGTGCAGCGTCAGAAAGTGCACAAAACACCTGCATGACTGCAAACAAATGTCGCAACCGATGAGGATTTTCGCTAATACTTGCTTCTGACAAAGCATCATTCCAATGTTGATCCCCATCAAGCAAGTGACGTGCCTGGCAAGCGGCTTGGTATGTAGGTTGAACGATATTGTCAACCTTTCGGAGATCGGCAAAAGAAGTAGGCCCTCGGACAACGTGCAGCAGTAGGTGCAGGTAAAAGCATTCGGAGTTATTTGGATGAACCGTATAAACCCTACAACCCTAAATGACATGATCTTTAAAAATACCTGGTTCACCTACCTACAGCTGTTCCACGTCTTCTGCGGTTAAAAATACCCTGTTGTTTACTATAGGTATAATACGATGGAACTTCGTTATATAAGAATGTCTTAGCAAATGCGTCTGTTTCGCAAAGATTAAAGAAAGCGAGTAAAGTAGTTCGTCTTGTGTTGTCCAAACGCTCCGTTACATTATCAGGGTTGAAGTATATTCTTTTTCCACCTTCAAGACGAACGTCAAGGTGGATGACGGGTGGATATCTCTCGTGGATCCAAAAACTTAAAATACGCCAAACTGCCTCAGAGGAGCTTATATATCGGCCCGACTGAAACCTTATAACTTCATCGTTATCATTATTAGCGAACCCCACAGTTGCTTGGTCAGAGCCCTTATTCACATGTTTACAAATGTATTTGATGGATTCAACACTATTACATGCCTCGACATTGATGTGAGCTTGAAAGTTTCGTGATAGTACCGGTGAATAAGGTACCACCCATCTATTATCAACATCTATTTCCTGGCCATGTAATCTTATTTTAGCTGTGAAACCAGCTTTCTGTGGTGACTTTCGTCGGTATAATGGATACACATTTTCTCCTGATATCGCTTGTTCTGAAAGGGCCCGAGGGGATCTTTTAGAGCAGCGACCTTCTTGCGTACAGGGAGAATTTCTGTTTAACGTGCCGCATGATCCGTGAATCATAAGAGTCTTAATAATACCGAATAACACTGGATCTTGGGTCTTATCGGGAAATTCAGCACTTATAACATTATCGATAGAATCAGGTCTAAGGCTTAGCAGACACTGCGATTAAGAGCGAGTGGTTTAGGAATAGCTGAAAACGTAAAACCGCATACAATCACGCACTGCGGCTGGCGGTTTACTTAATTTTATTTCAGTACCACCATGGATTTACGGCGAGTAGCGTGTGATGTGACTTTGGTTTAGAAATTAAGAAACAGAAAACGTTAACAACGCAACCGCTATAAGTATTGTGTACATTCACAAACAGATCAAAGACATCTGAAAGGATACTTTTGCAAAATATACAACGACGTTCCACTACATCTCTATAAATCTCAATAAATAAAAAACGAAGGTGGTTAACCGCTGTGCGTTTGCCGCCATACTATTAGGTCAATCATCAGCTCGAGTTTAAGGTGAAACACTCGGGCTGATATGTCGTACCGATCATGTGGCACCTGGCCGGCAAAAAGCTCTTCTGAAATTTCATTTCACTTTGGGTTAGTGGTAAAAGTGATAAAAATGTCAGGTCGACCGTACTTACGAACAGCGACTTGATTACGCTCGTGCATGTAACGTGGACCTCCTATAAAGTTTGACGGTAAGATAACTAATCGTCCTATGTTCTTCACGTTATTATCTTGCTGCATTGCGTCTTGCAGATGCACATAATCATCAGAACGTAATCGTGTCTGGTTAGTGCGTATATAAATTAACCTCTCTGTGTCTATTTTTGCGTACATATCTACGATGAATTGTATTCAGTCAATTCATCGTAGATATGTACGCAATCCTCTTAAAACAATTCCGTCAAATTTGTATCTGGTAAGAATAAAACTATAGGGCTGATATTTTTTTGTTGTAATTTGTTATCTAGTCCTTGGATTAACTTGATAGAGTCCGAAATAGTACCCATCGTCACCATGGAATTATATCAATGGATATTGCAGAGCGTCATAAGCTCGATTGTAAGCGATCATCATGAGTACGTAATACTATATCACGTCTGTCACATTGAAGAAATTTAGGCTAATTTTGTGGAAGCAAAGATCCAATAAGGTGATAAACCTGGCCCTGCACCTTAAAAGTCGGCATGAAATCTGTGATTTGTTTGGCCCCAAAGATGTCATTTGGAATGCACTATTATACAAACGGCTTTTGTCTAAAAATGTTTTGACTGAGAATGTTCCCCATTTAGTAAAACTTTTATGATGTCTGGAGGCTCACGGAAATTCTCAATGATCTCTTTGCCACCTGAACAGCATATGCCATTTGGGTTTTTTTGCCATTTTAAGGCATCACAAAATTGACAACATACCACCATACCTCCTATAATGGCGAATTCAGAGTAATTAATTCTGGGCGAATATGAATAACCTGATTTCTCTTCGTTCGCCCATGGAAGGATTTCAATCTCCGCTTCACTTTCTAGATCTTCTATCGATCTTGACACCATTCTATTGATTGTATGCGCAACTCGATCGGCATTCAGCCGTGACTGGCGTTCGTATGCAGTTTCTTCTTGCCGAATTTCCCTTACTCGTTCTCTCTCAGCTAATAAGTAATTTTCCTCGCTCTGACGGGTTTGCTCATAGTTTTCTCTAGTTGTTTGTAATCTTTGTCGATATTCATCATCATTTTCAAGAAGTCTATTATTGTTGTGTCGGTCTCGATCAGCTGTTAATCGAGATTCACGATCGGAACTATTTTTCAGCTCTCTAGACCGCAAAGTTCATGCTCTTTGAGAACTCAAACGAATTTCCCTATCAATGAAAGTCTCAGACTCACGCGAAAGTGCTTGAGCTTCACGATCGGCAGTGAGATGTAGTTCTCGTTCTTCCTGTGTTTCCTGAGACCAAGCATTTGCTGTTCGAACCATCTGAGAACTCAGGCGAATTTCCATATCAGTGAAAGTCTCAGACTCATGCGAAAGTGCTTGAGCTTCACGATCGGCAGTGAGACGTATTTCCCGTTCGTCCTGTGTCTCCTGGGATCGAGAATTTGTTGTCCGTACTCTCTGGGAGCTCAGGCGGGTTTTCCTGTCAGCGAAAGTCTTAGACTCACGCGATAGCACGTGAGCTTCGCAATCGACAGGTAAACGTGCCTTTCGTTGTTCCCCGTTTTCCCTATTCGTTGAATTGTCATAACTTTTTTATTTATGAAGCGATTGACATAAAATAAACACTAAATATTAAGTGAAGTTTACTACAAAATATTAGTGAAAACTGCATCTAAATCGAATAAGCCGTTTATGATATTAGCGTGCACAAACACACAGACAAACAGACAAACCAACGAACAAACAGACAAAAAAAATTAGTTACAGTTTCGGGTTCGGCATCGGTATAATAACAACCCCTGCTACTTTTTTGTATATATTTCCATTGTACAGACACCACTTTTCTACAATTTTATTATATGTACAGATATAGATAGTTTATATAGTATATAGTAGTAGTCGATCATTGCGCAAATTTTTAACACTGTTTGTTGACTATATCATTTTAACTGATAGAGAACGTTTGGCAATATTAACAACTAAACAGAAAATTGCTATTTTTTGATATTATAATATCGTGAAATATTTTTATTACACATCGCTAGCAGTGTGTAATAAAAATAGCAGCGTATTTTTGACAGAAGCTGAATTATTTTTAGAATCTACATCACTTTATGCCATATTTGTGTATTATGTAAATGTTTACGGCTTTGTTGTGTGGTTGGGCCACCTACCAATTGCACCTCAACTTATGGCCGCTGAGTACAAGAGGATACTCTTTTCCAATGGTTTCCATACTTTTAATCTTATAGTAGTGGCATCGTACTGCTAAATAAAGTAATAATAAGTAACTGATGAAATTAAAGAGAATTCTATTGAATACTTATTCTTGCGGCTTCAAAAATTATCAGACTTAAAATATCCAGACCAGTGGCCACTGTCGCGATGATTTATCGTAATTTTCACTTTTAGCAAAATGACTCACAAAGCTGTGAGTAAAAGAGAAGGTATTTCGTTGAATATATTGGGTGTCGATCGGCATAGCAATATTTCACTAACGTCATTTGTAACAAGTTCATAATATCATTGAATGACTAAGTGATAGCTAGATATCGCCTACAATCGTACAAAAGCTTTTTTTTAAGTTTTTAATTGTTTATTTAAACAAATGCGAGGGCCTTAAAGCTCGCCTTAAGATTTCTTAGATTTCATAGGAACAAAAAGTGTACGATTCCTGCGAAGATAAATGAAATTGGTAACGATTTTTTGTTGCTGTTGTCAAGTGCGCAGTGAAATAGTGAAGAATAACTTCGCGGGGAACTTGGAGTTTGATAAGATTTAGAAAAATCGTGTTTATGTGAAAACCGCTATTTAGCACTGAAGGTACCTTGTGCACAGTCGTAAGACGTATGTAAATTGCTTTTTTACTCTTACTTTTAATGAGACTTGAAAAACAGTTTGTCGTGTATTAAGATAGCTTTCATATTTTCAGACAGATTAATTTTTGTGACAGTTCCGCTTCCATAACGTGAGTAAATGAATAGGCTCTTGCGAATAAGTACTATAAATATTCATGACAACAAATTTTAAACACAGGTTTATTTTTATTGCGAAACGTATTTTTTTGTATATGTGAAGTTGTTGGCTAGCGAGTTGACGACTGCAGTTTTTACTACTCTGCGCTGTTATAAGGAAGATGCTGTCCCCATCTCCTGTTTCAGTTTACCTCTGTCACTTTTACGATACCCACGAGATGAAATGGGGTAATGATTTATTTTTCGCCGCTTCTGCATGGCTAATATATTTCTACTCCCGTTCAGCAATTCGATTTACCCCATAGATTGCCAAATAACTTGAATATTTACCGTAGTCGACACGTTTGACAGCTATAATGAAGAAGGTGCTGCTGCCTATCCTCTGTGTATTACTCTACACATGTTCATGAATATAGTTCTTCTCACACGTTAACATAAATATAACTACACTTTTTTGCACGCTCGCCGCATCACAGGCATTAAGTAACGTCGACTAAACGATTTGAAAATACGATGGTTAAGTGTTTTAAATGCAACAAACTTGTTACCTAAAAATCCCCGGGAATCCATTATGGCAAATACAGCAAGTGAACGGTTCAGTGAAGACGCAAGTTCTAGCTCAGAATTAAAATACATCACCCTAACGAGAAAAATAATAAGCGACATAAGGAGAGAATTACGAGAAATTATGCAACAAGAACTTCAAACTACCTTATAACTTTTCTGCGAAAAAATGAATGAAAATAAAAAAAAAATTAAAGAATATGAAATCAACGTGAAACAAACGGACAACCTAATAAAAGCATAAAAAATTTAAAAAACGTGTCACTAAAAGACGACGCGATTGAACAAAAAATTAACTCCTTACAACAAAACCTCATTATCAATTACATAGAGATATGTGGTATTGCTGAAGAGGAAGCAGAGAATCTATTAGATTTTACTAAAAGAATCGCTATAAAAATAAATTAAAACCCACGATGTCTTGTGGGTTTTGGTTTATTTTTATAGCGATTTCAATTTATAGAATATGCGAATAAAAGCATTCAGAAAAAAAAACAGTTCGCTCGAACAACAGCAATAACTCGCAGTCAGTTGTGATTTTATCGTTGTGAGATGAGTGCAAAGAGATGTGGTTGGAATCTTCAAAAATATAGATTTCAGCTGCAGAGACATAGGACTTTCGCAAGGAAGCAAGATTTACTTCAGATAATCTTTGACACCTGCAACTGCTTATTTGCTGTGGAAATCAAAAACGGAACTAAAAAGAAAAAATCTTTTCAGATTTGTGTGGTGTAAGAATGGTGCAAGAAAACATGAAACAGATAAAATACACCACATTCAATCTAGCAATGATGTAGAAAGATTGGTAAAATTATTAAACACAAAATGAAATTACATGTAACTCCAACTGTAAAATTATTATTTTAGTGTTTCAAGGAATGTTTCACTCACCACATAAATGAATACGCATATAATACATGCTGTATAATGCATGCTGGAATGCATTCATAGGAAAGAATCCCATAGAATTTATTAAACATTTTTATGGCCCTTTTATTTTTTTATAGAAGAGGGGGCACACGAGCATGTGGCTCACTTGATGGTAAGTGACTACCGCCGCCTATGAACAACCGCAACACGCAACACTTGCTGGCCTTTTGGAAAGGAGTAAGCTCTTTTCTTGAACCACCGGTCACGGGTGGTAAACAATTCCAGAGGGAAGTTGTACGAGGAAGAAAACTCCTAGAAAAACGTACAGTAGTGGACCGACAAGCATCCAGATGGTGAGGATGGTATCGAGAATTATGACGTGATGTGCGTTCGTGGAATTTGGCAGCTAGAACTAATCGAAACAATCCCTCAGACCACTCTCCATGGCGGATATGATAGAAAACGCAAACGGATGCAACATCCCTACCAGTGCCAGTGAATCGAGCCGATCGGAAAGCACTAGGTCGTTGACGATTTGAATCGCTCTGCGCTGGGTGCGGGCAAGTGGAAGGAGCTGGCACTGGGGTGCCCCAGCCCAGAGATAAGAACAGTAATCCACGTGAGGCCGAACTTGCGCTTTATAATGTTCCGGCATGAAATACTGTCTCGCTCTACTGAGCACGCCAAGCTTTATAGAGGCCAATTTGGCCTTCCCCTCCAAGTGACCACAAAACTGCACACTATTCGATACGTCAACGCCGAGGATTCTGATGCTAGCTGAGGCAGCAAGGGGAGTGCCTTCAAACTGAGGAGACACGACAAAGGTGTTCTTTTTGGCGGTTAAGGCGCAAACTTGTGTCATCTGGGGATTGAATTTTACTAGATTTAGTCGCCCACAATCTGAGACTTTGTTAAGCAAAGACTGGACTTGAGACACAAGTTTGTCCCGGTACTCGGCGACGATTTTCCGAGAAATATTGGCACGGCCGGTGTATAAGGCTTCACTAGTGCAGTCGTCTGCATAGCAATGAATGTTATTAGTTTGCAACATATCATTGATAATGTGACGGCCCATCATAATTAATAATAATTAAATTGAATATAAGAGGGCGTCCAAAATAGTCTTAAAAGATATATACTAAACAATAAAGTAACATTACGAGTAATAAGCATAAAATTAAGATAAATAC
>DWHP01008800.1:0-10427 GCA_018247895.1 Parnassius honrathi | reverse complement strand
GACATGCAGGTTTCCTCACGATGTTTTCCTTCACCGCCGAGCACGTGATAAATCAGCACTTAAAATTGCAATTAACAGTTTCATTGGTGCCGGCGGGGATCGGATCCAGGTTACTCGCGTTCTGTTATATTTACGGCGAGCGTTAACCATCTGAGCTACCAAGGCTCTCAATTTTAAGTGCTGATATATTATGTGTTCGCTAGTAAAGGAAAACAAACTGACAAACTGTCTAAGAAATAAAAATCAAAATAAATATTTCCAAGACGTGAAGTTCCTAAACGCGTAGGTATTGAGGCAGCGCGGCTATCACTTCCTTGCCCTATGTCATGACAGCAGCGTCAGAAGTTCGAGACGTCTATTACGGCGGCAAATCCAGGGAAGGCACTAGCAAGGACCTATTTTCGGCACTTGACTCTTACGGAATGCTTGATACTCACGAAATACTAGGCAGTAGTTGTCTTTACGAACGTGGAAATTACATTAATAACTATAGTTTTTTTATTGAACATTACTTTCGCCGAAAAAATATCTAACTACCCTCAGGTGGTGTCTAAAGAAGTTTACTTTCGTTTAAAAAAGTTCTATAAAAGCCACAAGTAGCATCCAAAGAAGTTTTAATTAAAAAAAATAATATTTGTGTAAAATTGTAACACAAATTATACTATGATGTGAAAGTACATCGCACAAATGACAGGTAATCTCTTAATAACAGGCAAAGCAAAGTGAATTTACAACATGACGGCACAAGTGAAACAGGTCGTCACCATCGTTACCGCGGGAAGGGAACCGAGGCAACCTCCTTAATTCTTTTGCCGTTTTCAACTCCGTCAAATATCGTGTTTCCCGTTTGCATATATTTTCACTGCTCCCTCAGCAGCCCCTTGCGACCCCGCCCGCCCCTCGCTGTCTTTCACGAATAAAATTAGTGTCGGCAGCGCGACACCAACTGAATTTAAGTGTAATAAGATATTTATAAAGAAATTTCCGATTCAGCGGCAAAGTTCAAAATTTGACTCCGACTACGTAAAGAGTTCGGTGGCGTTTTCAATTTAAACTTGAAACAAGTTAAATAATGTGCGAGCTTCGGCCAACTCGTTTCATTTAAGGTTTTAGTGAAATTAGCTTTTGAATTTGAACGACATTAAAACGCCCGACAACTTTGTTGGCGATGAAATTTCAAGATACTTTAATCTGCATTTGTAGATTCCCTTTTCAATCCAAGTTGAACTTTATAAGCATCATACAATATTCTACCCTATTATGTTAATTATTTAAAACTAAAAGTTGATTTTAGGTAAATCTTTAATTTTATTTTGATAAGCATAGTTTTAAAATTTGTTTTAGGTATTATATATGCGGTTTTAACTTAGAACTTCGTAAATAAATTGATAAATAATTTATCGAGACATTAAGTCTAAGAAATGCAGCCGCAAAATTGCGGAGTACAATATACTAATAATAAATTGTATAAAAGACTATTTTTTCTTCATTTTAGCTTGATCTTTATAACATTTTGAGCTAAAACATGTTTCTTCAAATTAATGAGTTAAATTAAGTGAACGTCATTAGATTTCGGATACGACTGATTGTAAGAATCCTTTCTATATTGGGAGAGGTATATGTTCACCTGTAAATCGGCTAATATCTGAATATGTGTATTCAATTTTTTTATGATATTATTTGTTAAAATTACATTAAATGCTACCTTCCATTTTTAAACAATAACAGAATTATAAAAGGATAATTTGCAATGACGTCTACCTTATTCTCTCAAAATTGCAATATGAAACTTCGTAAAACCCTTACAAATGCAAATTATTAGGTATGTAATTTAGTATGTAAGGATACTTACTTGCTTTTTGGCGGTTATTTTAGCTCGTAAAGACCACTGTAAGTACCAATTGAGAAAGGCAGGTGTGTAGACGAGTGAGTGTCAACATTGCCCGCGGTGCGTGCGTATTTGGCGCGGTAGGGCCTCTTCGGGTGTAATGCCGCTCGTAAATCAGAAGCAGAACCACCCCACGCCTCGCGCCACCTCGCGGCCGATAAAATTCCAAAATGTTTCTTCGCCCCCGGTGGGCGCCGCCCTCGGTTCGCTCTTAAACGCCGCTTCAAGTTGCACTTGTGATTCGCACTTTTTACTGTTTTGCGAAATTGGCTATGCGGATTTCTCTCGTAACGACTTCGAAAGTTTTCACATAAAGTGAACTCGAGCGTTTTTATCAGCGATTGTCGCGGCCTATGTGTGCGTGCGTGCGACACGCTGGCATTGGCAAATGCGAGCCAATTAGAAGATTAAGCGTTGACAATTACGGTGTCGGGTCGCGAGCGTATATCAACAATTATCGTGCGAGCACAACAAATGGCGGGCCTGTACGTGTAAGCGCGGTGCGTCCGGTACAGTTGTAGCTCGTAGCGCGGAAAAATTACGGATTATTCACTACAAATACTTTAAACTAGTAACGGATAGCTGCTAAATCTAGTTTCCGTTGTTTTTTGTTTATATCCTTTAAACGAAAACTATTCGCGGGTATTGATGTTATAGCTCGTGTTATGTTTTCGTTTCTGATACTGTATGGATTCTACACAATTCACTCTCAATTAAGAATATAAATACAGATGTGTTGTTACTCCTGAGTACCACTGTCAAGTAAAAATGGTATCTGTTTATCGTCACTATACCTATGAAATACTGCACTAAGCAATTTTTTGTACTGATTATGTTGCTATTTTACGCTGATTTTCTGTGAGAGTGTGGTCTTTCCTCGGCCGAGCCGACCCATTTGTGATGTAGCCATAATTTAGCTACAGAATGGCGTAACTGTTCCTATATCTAATACATTGTCCTCCAGATCGAGCTCCAATCGCGGCGGCCGATCCCAGCGAAGACTAGCCATGTGCGCAGGACAGGATTATGATGAAATAATACTAGTTTTTACGGATTCTATCGCGTATATTTAACTTTTTAAATCTTCATGTTCATCTCTGTCCCTCCGTGACCATGGGTGCTGTAAAGCTCTCGAAACGTTGGGTATTTAAAAAGTTAAATATACGCGATAAAATCCGTAAAAACTAGTATTATTTCAATCTACATCTATCCTAGATTACGTATCAAAATGCAAATGCGTTGGCACACTGAGGACTAAGATGAAATGCTTAGTTTCCTGTAAAGAGGGTCTCCGGTTCTCTATTACCCACTATACAAAATACAGCGGCATTGAGCTGCTATTTTACGCTTGCATTTTATAAGGGCATGGTCCTTCCCCGTTTGCGCTGGCCCTTTCGTACTACAACCTTAATATAGCTGAATCAAGGTTCTACTACGTAAGAAGGTCCTACTATCACATGCTTCGTGCGGGATTAGAGCCAGCGGCCTCGAGCTGTTGCAGCTAAATGCATAGCTACTTTACAACCACGGCGCTGAATAATTATTCAAATTAGATTTAACATCGCTGAACCCTCCTGATATTACAAATTTTATACGTATCAGAGCTACGCTGTAGCTATATTATGGCATCTGCATTCAGATTCTTAATCGAAAATAGATGTAATGGGTTACAACATCCACTTATCATTTGGTGGACTGTGTGCTAGTTTATCACCTTTATTCTATAAAAAACCTTGATTAGACGAGACATTACAAATTATTAGGAATAACTTATATCCAAGTTGACTTCGTTTTAAATGACCCTGTCGCCAAATATTTGTCAATGTGCGAGATTGTCGTCAATTGCCTGGTCAAATTCGTTGATAGAGTTGGTTTGAGGGTTTCCTAAGTTAATTTATTTTCAAGAGTAGGGACTATTGATTTTACACGCTTTCTACGTTTAACGAAATTTAAACCGTGCTAGTTACTAGAAAAATGAAATGTTGAGTAATTTTATTCAGGTACTATTGAAGTAACTTCATTCGACCGCTTTGGTGAGTAAATTGTTTTGTTTTAGAAATATAAATCTATATATGGGAGTATATATCTGAAATCTTCTCTCATCATTCTAGTATTTCCAGGTATTTTGTAAGGGTACAATGATTTAGTTATTGTTGTTATAAGCAACAATGTTGAAAAGGTCATTTGTGTAATGTTGGCTTATGATTTACCACCTGGCCAAATTACATGCATATTCAAAAGTCTGATTGGAAGTCGCGATCATATCAATTGATGCGATTCCGTTTTATAACTGCACTAATCTACTTTCAATTATATGTTTCTGATACTAGGTTTCTGTTTCATCTATGTATGTTATCTAGCATTTTGTTTGCGGATATAATTACGTCTGTAGGGCAATTTAATTTACTGCCACGTTGGAAAGTATACAAATCAATCAATAAAAGCGTAATAACTTCGTAAAAATTATAATTAATTTACCCAATTTGTTAAAATAATTTTATTCAATATAGTATCCGTGTCAATATCAGAAATCATTATCGAAAATATTGTTTATGAAGAAACAATACTTTTGATGGTATGTTTACCGAGGATGATTAATAAATGCCATATCGTCCCGTGGGTGTTTTATATGATAAAAGAGTGGAACAAATCAGGAGATTGGCATCATTGTCTTCCGAATAATAACTAGATTATAAGAAAAACTGTGTTTGCCATTGCACGTGTCAAGTGTGGAATATATAATATCCCCTTATGAGGCAATCTTTGGGGAGCCCATTTTTAGCAGGTGACTTTGATTAGTTGTGATTGTGATAATGAATATACAGGTTTTTGTTGAATTGATGGTAAATTGAACTCTAAGAGAGTTCAATTTACCATCAATTCAACAAAAAAGATATGTAAATGATACGTTACGTTACTACAGCTTCATTACCTCTTACATCAGCCCCTTAAAATGCATTGTTGGACATAAGTCTCTCTCGACATAAGAAGTACCTTTATAAAAAAATTAGTATATAACATGAATTATTAGTATATTTTTAAGAAATAAAGTCGCTTGTTTCATGTTATGTACTACTTTCGCAACTACAGCGAAGTTTGTTAGCGAAAACATCAACCACTTACATTCTATGTACCTACTGTAATTCGTATTCTAATTTTGGATTTAATTTTGTAATAGAAAAATTAATTTTTAACTTAATAAGGTAGTGTTCTTGTGAGCCGTGGTACGACTGGTTACGCAAACAGCCCGGGTTTGATTCCCACCCAGCACCAATGAAATTGTTAATTGCAATTTTAAGTGCTGATTGAGACCTGTACGTCTAAGAAATAAACAAAAATATTTTCGTAGACATTTGAAGTTCGTCAACACGCATTGGGGCAGCGCGGCGGGCACTTCCTTGCCCTAAAACCCTCTCAGAAATGAGCGGAGGCCTGTGCCCAGCAGTGGGACGTATATAGGCTGTAACTAACTTTTGTGTAATACTGCATATTCTATGGGCATGTTGTTTTCTTCCAGCCTTCCAGTTACTAGTTACAGTTGAGATGCAGTCTTCAACAGGTAAGCATGTGAACAATGACTGCACATCAAAATTAACCATAGTTTACCAGAGTCCATAGTCTGCCAGATGTAGGTCTTTAATATCGCGGACAAAACCCGCGTTAAAGAACATATAACCGGTGTGAGAAATCGACGCTCCGGGAAGTATGTAGTTTGTGAACACGTATAGGATCACCCCCGTCACTACATCAGATTGGATAGACCACAAGTCATGATTATCCGATATATCAGAAATACCGATGTCTCCCAAGGATGATTATTTCAATATGCGAGGATATTGAAATAAAAAAACATCCTAATTTCAATAGAGAATATGGCTGGCTGCTAACATCCGCTATAATTAATAAAATTAAATCCCAACCCAAGCATACAACTGCAAGACTTCAAGATACTATTAGTTCATACGGCGTAGATCGGAACAAAAATTAACAGTTTTAATCTATGGTAACCGCGGTTAACTATGACATCTGAACGTTGACCGTCTCATTCCCCCCCGCCCGTGACCATGTAAAGTGCTCAGAACGTCGAGTATATAAAAAAGATAATGTAAACGATAAAATCCGTAAAAACTAGTATTATTTAAACACGATGTACTCATTTGTAAGCTGTGTTCCCTTAACATATCTCCAACTGCAATTGCTTGGTTTCGTAGTTACTTATATGGACGCCGCCAAGGTGCTCGGGTACAAGACTGAATGTCTTCATGGCTTAATACCGTTGCTGGTGTTCCACAAGGTGGCGTGTTATCTCCTCTCTTATTTGCACTCTTCGTAAATTCCGTTACCTCCAGAATATCTTCTATTTACCACTTGTATGCTGATGATCTCCTGATATATCTACAAAACGTCGTAGAGGATCTGCCAAAAGTAATTTGTGATATAAACCTGAACCGAGCGTGTATTCTCGACTGGAGCCGATCTTATGGGTTAACTGTTAATCCAATAAAATCACAAGCTGTGATTATTGGTAGTTCAAGAATAATCTCCAAATTAAATAAAACTCAATTAAACTCTATGACATTTAATGGTGTTTAAATTTCATATAAGGACGTAGTGAAAAACTTGGGAATCTTTATATATTCTGGCCTTCCTTGGTCTCCGAAAGTCAACGCCGTGTCTCGTGAAATGTTTGCAGCTTATGGTTCACTCCGAAAAATGAACTACTTATCCATCTCCACCAAGATTATGCTTGCCCATGTTTTACCGCTCCCCATCCTCGCTTATGCTGACATAAGTTATCTAGACATTATAGAAGAGCAACTTAACAAACTTGAGCGACTCCAAATTCTATGTATAAGGTTCATATTTGGACTTCGTAAGTATGATCACTCTGAATACCGAGCTAAGCTCAAGTGGCTTCCAATCCGTCTTCGTCGGAATACTCATATCTTTGCTGCCCTCTACTGCGTTTTATGTAACACATCAAGCCCCCCTACTTTAAAGAACATTTCCAATTTTTCAGCTCCTGTCACAAACTTTCCCTCCGGTCCTTAGAAAATCTTTCCCTTCTATGTCCTATATCCTATGTGCACTCTTCTACTTTTTACAATAATCATCATTATCTTTTTCAGTCCTTAGAGTGAATCTTTGGAATTCCTTACCATCATCAACTATAAAACGTGCTCAAACAGTGAATTTACTTAAAAACCAAGTTAAAAAACGTTAATTCTCCGTCCTCCTTTCATCTTTTCCTGTCGTTTTATGATCACAAGTCTGTCAATTAAGTGGATTCCGTTTATAATTTAATTAATAATTTACAGTTTTATTATTTTATATTATAATATTATTTACAGTGCACTCTACCCATTAATTAACTTTTGACTTATTTTTATTTCGTATTTGATTTTCTGGAAGAAATTGATGCATAAGAAATAAGACCGCCTTTTTTTCTCTTTGTTTGTTTCTTGTTATGTTATTTGTTTTCATAGTTTACAATAAAGGGTATTATATTGTATTTTAGGTCTGTAATCTCTCTGACAAAATGGTAGGCCGAGTGTACTTTTGGTAACCAATACAACTTTGGTGATTTGCGTAGATCGGAACAAATATTAATAATTTTAATCTGTGGTAACCTGTCGTGACCATGGGTGCTGTAAAATTCTCTAAACGTCAGGTATATAAAAAAGTTAATATACTCGATAAAATCCATAAAAACTAATATTATATGTATATACAACAATTATGTGTCACGTTGTTTGTCCGCGATAAACTACCAAACTACTGAATTGATTTCAGTATAATTTTGTACACTGTGTGAACTTTGAGCCAACTTGAGAGATAGGATAGTTTTTATGCCAATAAGTGACCCTCTATATTATTACGAATAAAATAATGATTTTTTATATGATAGAGGGTCGTCGGATACGGCAGAACAACGTCTGGCTGGCCAGTTAGTATTATTTAAATCTATATAATTTTGTTCATAATATGTCTATGACTCTGTAGTGGCGGTGTAAGAACATTCGCTACCACATATCGTCCCGTGGGTGTCGTACGAGGCGGAAAAGGGAAACAAGCCAAGGGATGGGCAGCAACGTCTACCTGATTAAAACTCTAAATTAAAAAAAACCAAACCGCCTGCCAAGCTCGGCAAAACTGACAATAAATGGGAGAGGCCTGTGTTCGGCGGTGAATTGTTATATGCTGTAATGAATGAATAGGTGGACATCTGTCTATACGTATAAATAAAATTGAAGTGTTTGTCTGTTATTCTTATAACTTACCACTATAAATCTCAGGGAGTTATTTACGTACCTATTATTAAGACATTAAAAACCATTTTTAATTTTTTTTCATTCTATCTGCCTGTATGTCTGTCTATCCGATAGAATCTTTGGAATGGCTGCAACAATTGTGATGAAACTTTACGAATAGAAAGAAACCCCAAATGGAAATAAGGTTTAATAAGATATTCCCCAAACTTTTAGATTTTTTGTAAAAACTAAATATTTATAAAATATCTACTCTAACCTTTTGAATAACTTATTTCTATACAATTGCACATTAATAGTTTTTATCCAGACGAAAACAGGACGGGTTCCTGGTTTGTAATAAAATTGAACATTATAAACACAAAGTAAATAATATTGTCATTAATATAAAATGCCAGAACCTAGACTTTGAGAAATGCCGATAATGTAGGAACGATATTATATGAAAGGAAAGAATCACCAAGCATTAAAACTTCTTTTAATTAAATCGTTGTTTATAAATCCACACGCACGTTTTAAGCATTTCACTGCCACAATGTATTTTTATAAAAAAGGTAACTAATGAGCACAGTATTCACGAGATTGTAAGTGGATCTTGTAGCTCATAGATATTCACATTTATCCTCGTAAAGAATCAAAACGCAGATGAATCAAATGCACCCCTAAGGATTTAGGTGGAATGCCTCGTTTGCATTAAAAAGTGTCTCCGTTTCTCTACACGACTATATGAAACACATCATCATTAAACTATTATTTTACGCTGGTATTGTGTGAAAGCCTTTCCATGTCGAGTCAATCCATCTTTATTACAACCATAATACAGCTGCAGAATGGCTCCACCAGGCAAAAGCCCCTCTCCTCATTCGTCAGTTCTATTACTCAATTATTCATTTTTTTAATCCTCCGTTAATTATTCGATCAAAAAGCTTTGGTTAGTATTTGAGATTAATTAATGTAATAATACTAATGAGACTAATTATATTGAGACTAATTAATAGTAACGGCGTCAAAGATTTCACTAACCTATTATGCAAATTTTGAGAGTCTGGTAAGAGGCGCCAGAGCGAAATTGAACAGGTAATGCATCAGCAACTTTCTGATAAGTATTTAAAATAGAAAAAAAACTGATATTTCTAGACTAAAATTCAAATTATACTTTGGTTTATTTCCAAAAAGGAAAGGGCTGAACCACGTCTGCTGGTTTAGCAAGTAACAATAAAATCATGATTAACCGCGTAGTATAAAAAATAACATAGTAAGGCTACTTGTACCCCTTAAAAAGAGATAAAATTTTGAACAATAAAAATAAATATATGAAGCGCTATTGTCAGGAGACCAACCATTAATTTTCCTACAAATTCCCTACCCTCAATGCTACTTGAACTCAAAAGTGCTAATTAATTACTTGCTTGGCGGTGAAATTAAACATTCCAAAAAACAAAAATTTTTGAATACCAGCGTAAAATAGTAACTTAAAACTGCTGTGTTTCGTGTGGTGAGTGTAGAGAAGTGGAGACCCTTTTTACTGGAAACGAGGCATTCTATCTTAGTCCTTACGGGTGACAACGCATCTGCACTTTGATTCGTAATCGAGGATATATTTAGATGTCTATGGGCCACAGCAACGACTTACCATCGGGTGGACTGTGTGCTCAATTATCACCCTATCCTATAAAAAAACAAGTGCAAGCAGTTACGAATACTCATAGGTACTTCGGCGGTGAACTATTTTTTGATCTGAAACACTTACAGGAAAGAGAGGAGGACTGTACATATTAGTTGGAGTATTTTAAATAGGTTTATTAATGACAATGAGCAATGGCACAGTGCGTGAAATATTCTTTATGATTTTGTCATTATTTAGAAATGAAAAAGCCGGCGTATTGTGTGGCTAAAGTAAATCTAAATATAATCATTATTTAATTTAATTAATTATATTAATACCAAATAAATCATTTTATATTTAGGTTATATTGAACAACTTGTTGAATAAATCCTATGCCTTTAAACGAGCAATTCTTGTATATGTATGTATATATATATAATCGGGATCTCGGAAACGGCTCCAACGATTTTCATTAAATTTAGTATCCAGAGGGCTTCGGGGGCAATAAATCGATCTAGCTAGGATTCATTTTTAGAAATTGTTGTTTTGTCCGTGTTTTTAAACAATGAAGAACTGCTACTTCTTATAGGTAGGTAAATTTTGCCAATGTTTTAATGATCGTAATAACTCAAGTGCATATCGAGCCTTCGCGAAATCTTAGTAC
>DWHP01008799.1:0-10427 GCA_018247895.1 Parnassius honrathi | reverse complement strand
ACATCATTGTGAATACATCATGTTATTGTATTTTAGATATTACTGTATTTTGTAGCTGTTTGCTGTTCCTTAATAAACAAAATAAAATAAAAATAAAAAATATAAGCGTGATCTTTAAATCAATAC
Source organism: Parnassius honrathi (assembly GCA_018247895.1). Classification (NCBI taxonomy): domain Eukaryota; kingdom Metazoa; phylum Arthropoda; class Insecta; order Lepidoptera; family Papilionidae; genus Parnassius; species Parnassius honrathi. The sequence goes on along the minus strand of DWHP01008799.1, from coordinate 10,301 downwards.
TGAGTGTTTAGCTCTTCAAACTGCTTCCAGTCTCCTTGTCGTATTTCTAATCCAGTTATCAATAAAATCTTGTGAGATTGCTTTCCATTCTTCTTGTAATGCGGTTTTAAGATGTCTTAACTTAGCGGGGGCATGATTTCTTTTCTTAGTTTGTCTTCAAAGCTTATTCTATACATTCTCTATTGAGTATTATAAGTCGGGCGAGCGCGCTGAACACCCTATAGTACTGATTTCAAGGTCTCGACAGACTAGGTATTCGACAACTACTACCGCAGTATGGGGACGCGCAAATGGGGCAAATAACACTACAATTTCTTCCAAACTCTCAATTACATATCGTGATACTGTTAGTGACCCATCACCAACGGCGCGGAGTTCCGCACGTGTCCATATACAAATACAACCCTATACTACACTGATCCTCCACCATACGCCTCTTTTTCAAAGATGTTGCACTGAGCGTAGCTCTCTCCACACTTTTATTCTTCCATCTAGCTTCAAGCAGAATCTGAAACTCATCTATGAATAGAATTTGACTCCAAGCTTCGTCATTCCAATTTTCGTGATTGCGAACAAAATTAAATCGAGCTACTCGATGGCATGTTGCAAGAAAAGGGTTTCTGGCAGGAAACATGAATTTGTTCTGGCCGATTTCAGTTTTATCTCACAGTTTTTGTGCTTACTGGTAACTCCTCAAAATTCGCGGAGATTCGATAGCACGCTAGTAACAATGGACCGGTCATCTCTAACCAGTTTTCCGTGTACGTCCCTGTCCTGCGAGTCTCGTATACTGTACGGTCTGACGATACCTTTTGACCACAGATTTTGAAACTCGTAATATTCGGACTACGTGTTTGCCCAGTTTTAATTCATTAAAGTAACAGCGCTAGCAACTTGAGTGGCGTTTAAATCTGGCATTATCAGTTTATTTGCAGTAACAATTCTCACTTACCACGAAAAACAAGGCAGTTAAAGCAAAAATTTGTAAGCAAAATATAAATTATATTTAAGCAAGTCCTAAATTTAAACTCATATCAAAAATGGGCAAAATTTTCACAGTATAAATGAACGCAATATACTTTTACACGACTAACGCAAGGATACTTTAACGATTATTTGCGTCGGCCAGCGCAAGTTGTTTAGTATCAATTTCATTGCGGATAAGTTGCGAGGTTGAACGTCATTTTCAATTAGTAGGTATATAGATTGTTGATTTTTACTACAATTACTTTAATTATTTATCGATAATGGTATAATCAAAAAAAAGGGGTTTTGTGTGTGCAAAACACAACTCAATAGCAAAGTCGCTTTGTTGACTGGACGGAGTTCTGAATTAGGATTAGAAACTACGAGGGACTTAACAAAAAGGGATGTACACAATGCTGTTGGTAGTGTCGACGTACCGTACAAAGAGGACGTGGACGATATAATTAACACCAGTCATAATAAAAAGTTTAGTTAAATTTGCCTACCTAATTTACATACCTATGTATCCTAAACCTTTCCAAATTCAACAGCATCAAGCAATTTTCAGACTTTGGAATTTGCGATAGGCTGTTTAAAGATAAAAAGCTATTAAATATACACATGCCATAAAAAATTTCAGCTTCACAGCATACTGTAGAAATTCATAATTATTTTGGTAATATTTCTATTATGACACAAATTTATCACTTTCTTCGGAACATTTATAATTATCATCTTAGGGTAACACAAGGGCACTGGCGGCCAGATAGCAGCGGCCGTGCGCGGCAGCCACCGAAATGTATGCATTTTATTCGCAGTGCGGGCACTTGGCCGCCAGCGGCAAACGGTTGCAGCGGCCAGTGAGATCACTGCGACGTAACCTGCGACCCATGTTGGCCGCTGGCCGTCACGACCACTGGGATTCGAAGAATTGTAGGATCGTGCGCCAGTGTGCGCGCACTAGCCGCCACATTTTTTGGAAAAGTTCGTCAGACGAGGACTCACTCATTCTTAAATAATTGAAAAACTTATCATTATGTTGTTTAAGGTCGGTAAAGTATGTCTGAAATAATCCCTTATAGTGTCTTTAACACAGTAATGGATAAATCCAGAATCTTTTCTTCTTGTGTTTTCGCTTCTTACTTGCAAGATAAACCATCACAGCTATTTACTCGACATCCATTTCGAAGCACTCTGTACTCGGGACTGACAATTTTGGCCGCAGTTCTGGCTGCGTGCTTAGTCGCGACACTTGCGGCCTGGTTGCAATACTGGCCGCTACTACCTGGCCGCCAGTGCGTGCTTACCCTTAACGTACGAGTTAATATGACGGATACCGTTATCCTTTTTTTTTTTGAAGGCACATCATCTTCCAACATATAAGTAGGGAATAAAATTGCGTTCAACATTAACAGAAAGCATAAAATTACATAATTTTGTAATCTCATTAAGATATACTTACAAGCGCGCTACGAGATCTTTGAGATATTAAGGCGTGATTGCGTCAACGCCGCCAGCAAAGCCATTCGAAAGTGACATAATTGCTTCTAAAGTCTCGTTTTCAGAAATTTGTAAAAATAATTTGAAAGGTTGCATGGAAGTATTGTGAGGCACTGGAAACCTGAAGAGAATTGACCGAAGAATTCTTCTGACGAAGGCCTTCAAGAGTTTCCACATTACAAAGAGCCAGGATGTCGTCTGAGAATAAAATGCGTTTTTAAGTCACCATCCATTACTTTCGAATGACTTCGAAATGAGTATTAATTGGGTAATATAAAGTTTGAAAAGAGTTCTCTTTTAGTTTAGACATAATTAATTAATTTATCGTTTTATTAAAATTAAAATAGGACGCGAATAATACGCGAAAGTAAATAATTCTTGCCAACTCTTTTCATTATTAGTGATACAATTTTGAACAGTGCACGACAACGATTTTTAGCAATTTGTTTAGAATTAGTTTCATTAATTTAGTGTCGAGGTGGCGTCAGAGACAGCTGAACTAACCAAATATGCATCTCTAGGAGATGACTGCAGATTTGTGCCATTTCCTTTAGAGAGTATCGGTGCGTGGGATCCCGTGCGGTTTAGTTCCTAAAGGAAATGTATCCGCTACCGGGCGTCGCTAACGGTGATAAACTGGTTGGTTCTTTTCTCGCTCGAAGGCATATAACCATTCAGCGAGAAAAGGCAGCCAGCGTTCTTGACAACATACCTAGAAGAGTAGGACTGTTTTTTTTATCATAGTTTTTAATATTGTAATAATAATGTCCTCCAGACCGAATTTTAGCCACTCCGGCCTACCTCAACGGAGGCAAGCCAACGCAGGACAGGATTATAGTGCCCAAGAGTATGCGCAAGCACAGGTGCACTCTCTATTCCCTCACTCGTATAATCCGATGGGACGGTTAACCGAAACGACCGGAGAGAGATCAGGCGAAGGACCAACGGCTTTACGTGCTTTCCGAGGCACGGGGGTCAGACACCGTTAACTCCCTAACTCCGGGCAGCTACTGAGAATTTCTTAACGGAAAAACTCAATAACGGATTTGTTCTTTAGGCCCGATTCAAACCCGGGACCCCATGATCAGCAGTCGTGTTTAAGACCACTATACCAACGAGATTGGCGTTAATTTCAGCCTGTAATTATATTGATTGTTTAATATTCTTTTAACTGGAATGCAATGAACGATATGCTACCACTACAATTTTTCTAATTACAGTATATTATTACAACCTCGCATGGCCAGATTATTAAGTACCATGTCTAAGCGGATTATTGGACACGGCGAAAGTGGTTTCCTTTGCGTTAGATGAGGGAAGAGTCGCCATACATTGCCATGCAGGTAAAAATTTTGTTTGACTATCGCATCGCAGAATCAATATAATTCAATAATTTTTTATCGCCGGAAAGTATTTAGTAAGTAATATAATGATTATTAGATTATTACATGATAATGGCGCGCAATTTCCTTACTTATATACTAAAACTATTATAATTATTTCCGTGTATTATCCCATGGTTTTCGTAAGAGACGACTGGAACAGAAGATACGAATGGGAAACTGCGGTTGCCAATTCGCTTGTCAAGCGTAGTAACTATGGCAAATTTCTCACCATGATGCAATTTGCAGAAAATACAGAAAGTCTTGCTCCGGGCTGTTTGGTGTTAAATTAAAAATGCTATTTTTTATGAAAAAGTTATTATGTCTCTTCACACTATCTTTTTTCTCCTTTTTAGGTTCACCAATAATTACTAACACTTCATATTATAGAATAATTTAAAGTTATGTGCTAAAATAACTTCAATTACTTGAAATACTGAAAATCATCATTAAATAAATATCTGTCACATAAATTTTGACAAAGAACTGATAGTCTTTTATCCTGACAGTAATTACACTTTTACCACTAGATGGTTTTTTTTGGGAAATTTTATCTGCAATTTTATTACAATAGTGTTTATTCTTATGTTTAAGTATTATGATTGGTTTTTACAACGTTAATTAAAAATGCCGTCGTCTAGTTTTTATTGCTTGCGTGTTCTGACAGAAACGCAAGTGTCTTCTCCGACTGTCTCCGTCGACGCCTCTGTTGGTTCCTCAGACCATTGTCCAGTCCGGTCTTTTTTTGCTTGGGTGGGTTAGCTAAAGAGAAGTATAATTCCGCATCCAGGTCCTATAAAAGAGTCAGAGTACCTCGGCACAATTGACGAGAAACTAGTTTACTTACCCTTCTTAAGGCACCTGTGCATTCTGGTCTCTCGCCTAGGCTGTGTAAGGTAATTTCAGTCAGCCATCTCTTCCATGTCTGCACAGCGAGGACGAATCACAGGCCCGTACCGCAAAGAAGAAAACCAATCTCTAATACTCTCTTATTGCGTCCCCCGTCATCGTCCGTCTCGAAAACGAGGGAACACACCGCCGACCGTCCCGCGGAACGAGTGCTCCATGCCGGATGTGCCCTGGACGTCAACAAGTCGAGTAAGCCTGATGCAGTCCTTCCTATTGTGCTGAAGACGTCTGCGGTACTCCTACCTTCAAAGTGTTGTCCCGAATTCATGGACAGCTTTGGTTCGTCCGATATCTAAAATAGGCGATCACTCAAATTCGTCTAACTATAGGCCTATCGCCATCACCTCCTTGTTATCCAAAGTAGTGGAATCCATTACAAAATGCTAATTCATGTGGTACTTTGAAGATCACCAATTGATTACGGACCACCCGTTATACCTGACTCATAAATAGGTAGAGGCAGTAGAGTCCAAAGGGGAGGCATTGACCGTTTAGCTTGGACTTAACGAAGACCACAACTGTTTAATCAAGGAAGCATTATATTAGTTATGGAATTGTAAGATCTTTTCATAGTAGGAAAAAACTACCTTGAACTACGAGTAATAAGGGCTTAAAACTGTCCGTGGACATTTTTTTAACTTACCATGCTGATACGGTATTACCATGAAATATCTCCGGTCGGTTTTACCAGAAAATAGAGAAAAAAAATCTGAGTCGATGTGTATACTTAACTCATTTTCACAAAAAGTTTAGTTTACTAGTAACCGTTATGCGTTTCCATTTTCCCTTTCTCTAAATCTTGAGAATGGTTAATTTAATATCTTAACTCGCATACACAAGATTCTATGAGTCCTTTGAGGTAACAAATAAAATTTCAAACGAATATTTATGCAACTTTATACTCGTAGCTATTATCTCTCAATCCGAGGTTTATCCATATTTTCTAGTGTTTACTGAGCTTAATGTTCTCACTTCTCACATCAAACAGAAAAAGTGGATTCATTATTCCCATTTAATTTGTCGTCTTTGTTCTAAAACTTTAAAAGTGTTTAAGGAAATAAGACCATTTATATTTGTGTATTATTTCCTGTTTAGGTGTGTGTAATAAAGAGAGTCAACCGCCTAGTGGCGGTGCAAGAATATCTACTACCTCATATCGTCCCGTGGATGCCGTAAGAGGCGACAGATGGACCACAGCAACAGCAGCAGCATTTTCCTATTAACAACTAATAAAAAAAGAAACTGCGGCTGCCAACCTGTCCGTCAACGTCACAACTATGGCAAGTATCCCTGTTAGAATCTACTCGTTAGTCTGTGATCCCTATAAGATAATCTATATATCGATTGTTAAAGACTAATAAACTAACTAATGGGCTCAATTTTCCTAAATATAGTAAAGTTTAAAAAAAATGTATCCATACTGCACAAATAATTCATAACCGTAAAGTAATATTAAACAGTAAAAATATAGATAGAGCAACTTGGAATGCCATTTCTTCTACTGTATGTGACAAGATGCATAGTGACGATATCAATATGATTACAATAAATAAGTGTACATTATGATCCCCAATACATCTGAAACTACTTTAACGATTATTTTAGCAATGAAACCACCAAACAGACGCCTAACCCTGACAATACTTACAAAAAGATTGATAGGAATTCTCACACAATATATTTAAAACCCACCAATGAAAACGAAATTAATAATATCATAATGCCACTAAAAATAGGAAATCCTGTGGGCATCATGGAGTCATTACCAAGTTGTTAAAGTTACGTGCTTTTCATAAATTATAGCCATAGCTCATATTATTAACTTGTGTTACCAAATGTTTCCCGTCCTCAGCCATAATTATAAATTTACTTACTCGTAAACCTCTTATCGTTAAACATTACTTGATTAAATAAATTTAACCTAGTCAAAATTACTTGCTTATATAAATACATTATTATTTGATTTATGGTATATTAAATATTTAAGTACGGTAAAAATTAGTAATTACAGTATAGAATAAGATTCCGGCTGTAATAAATAATGTAGGTGATTTTAAACTATTTCCGTTTTTGAATAATTGTAAACCGCATAACGTGGGTATAAAAACAAAAGCAGGACGCCGACTAGATTCATTTGTAAGTTACATAATTGTCTTAAGCGGAAGCTCTGTCAATTATAAATATATTAGAGTAAAACAATATTAAAGTTTTATTTGAAAATCGACAACCACACTCTGTCACACTTGTCTTTTGAAGAACGTGTATTTCCAGATGATCTCAAATTATCTTTAGTTTATCCTTTGTATAAAAGAGGAGATAAACAAGATATAGGCAACTATAGACCTCTCACTTTGGTTCCGGTATTGTCAAAAGTTTTTGAGAAAGCAACGCTTAAAAGGCTTAATGATTTTATAAGTTATTGTGACATATTACAACCTGAACAATTTGGCTTCCGTAAAGGTAGTTCTACTTCTCTTGCTTGTTTATAATTTATAAAATATGTGACAGAATTTATAGTACTGTCACTGTTTCTTGCCATGAGTTGCGCCTTTGACTTTATAAATCATGATAAACTCCTCCATAAACTAGAATTATACGGAATTGGAGCGAATACGTCTGCATGGCTTGAAAATTATATAAAAAATTGAAGACAGGGTACAGAGATAACAAAAATGACACAAAAAATAACATTTTAATTAAAGAAACTCATCGCTCTCAATTATTATTTTAAAAAAACAGGCGTACCACAGGGTACCACTCGGTACTTTACTACTTTTATTGTATGTTAATGACTAGAAAAAACGCAATTTACGCAATTTAGATCATACAGGTCATCTAGACAACACTTTAATATTCTATACGACAATAACAAAATTGATGAAGTAAATAACTTTAAATTTTTGGAAGTAAATATTGATAAACATCTGAACTAGAAGTAGCATATTGATATCGTTTGTAAAAAGCTTCAACGTTTCGCTTTTGCTCTAAAAAGTGTAAGGCATCATATATCAATTGCAGCTGCTCTCACCGCGTACCACGGCTACGAATCATCAGTGCTTAGCTATTGGATATTGCTACCTAGTATGGGGTAACTCTTGAAGTAGAAAGATCACTTATGCTTCAAAAACGATGCATTCGTGCCTTAAGGAACTTTTGGTATTTAGATAGTTGTAAACCTTACTTTAAAAATATAATATACTTCCATTACCTAGTTTATATATTAGAGAAGCCTGTCTTTTTGTCAAATCATTCCCTAAGTATTTTAAATCCCGCCAAGATACTACAACAAGACGTTTAAAAAGTAAATATGCAGTTCTAATATATCAACCCCCATGTAATAAAGATAGATATAATAAAGATATAGGAGAAATGTATATAACATGAGCATATTGTTATATAACATATTACCCATGAATTTGAAAGAAAAAGGAGCCTCCTTCAAAAATAATTTAACGAAAGGGTTATTGGAAAATTGTGTCTATAGCCTAAAAGAATATTTAGGATGGAAAAATTAGTTTAATGACTTATGTGCTTTACCTATATATAACTTTTGTTTTAAATATTTGCACCTTTGCGAGCAAATTAAGCACATGTACATTATAGATATTTAACTTAAGACCCTGTCAACTGTGTTTCATACAAATAAAGGCTTTGTATTTGTATTTGGAGGTATCTAAAACGTGTTTTTGAATGTTGTTCATAAAATTTGAAGTGACTAAACTAGTGACCTTAGGGTAATAACGTTGACACCGTCAAGAAGTTATTTTTAATCATAGTTAAGCGAGCGTTCTGCAAGTAACCATGATTTCCCTAAACGGTCTTTTAATTTTATTTAAAAGTTTTATTAACTTATTTATTGTGGCATTTACGTCGTTTACGTGTGTCGTGGTTTGGTTAAAAATTTGTCTGGAGCCAAAGACAGGAATTTGCAGATGCGAAACCCGATTACATGGCAAAGTAGCTCTTGTTACTGGTGGAAACTCTGGAATCGGACTAGAAACGGCCAGAGACTTAGCAAAAAGAGGTGCGAGGGTCATAATAGCTTGCAGGAATACCGCTAAATCTGAGCAAGCAGTCTCTGACATAATTGCTACTACCGGGAATACAAATGTAGAGTACAGAAGTTTGAATCTTTGTAAATTTAGCAGCGTGAGAGATTTCGCTGATGATTTCAACAAAACAGTGGATCGTCTGGATATTTTGGTCAATAATGCTGGATGTGCTAATATGCCTCTCCGTACTTCCGACGACGGTATAGATCTTGTGATGCACACGAATCATTTGGGACCATTTCTTCTCACAAATTTGCTTATGGATAAACTAATATCGTCGAAACCAAGTCGTATTGTAATTGTTTCATCCTATCTTCATAATTTTGGTCGTTTGGATCTTGACGATATTGCTGGTATCAATACTACTTTTAATATACTACTATTAGAATACTTCATTAAATACGCAAACAGTAAACTTTGTAACATTCTCTGGATGAAGGCCCTGGCGAAAAGACTTCCGAGCGGAGTTACGGTCAATGCATTGCATCCAGGATTAGTTACAACCGACATTTTTAATTGGTTACCATCATGTGTTAAAAAAATTATGAACATTGTAACAGATTTATTGTTTAAGAACGCTAAAGAAGGTGCTCAAACAACTATACATCTGTGTGTTTGTGAAGAACTAACTGGTTTTACCGGCGGGTACTATAAAGACTGCAAGCTTCATTCGTGCCACGAGATATGTAACGATGCCGATTTTGTTGATATGTTTTGGGATAAGTGTATTTTGCTTACTTCGAGAAAACAGAACCAGATTTGTAACAAATCACATTAATTTGTTGTGATATTCATTTTAAACATTTTTAATTAAAAACTCTTTTCGATAAGCAATGATGACATTTTCCAGAGATCCTATCGTCCCTAATTTATATATATTTATGCTAGATGATTTTATTACCGACTGAAAAAAATAGGGTGTTACAGGTGAACCTTATAGAAGCCTATAGCACTGATATTTTACATGTTTTTAAATATTTTCCATTAAAGTATTATGAAATTGATCTAACAATAAGTACTACTAATTGGGTACGTATTATTTTCATTTCGATAGTTTTTAATTGATTTAAATTTATTTAATTCAAACATTTTGTTTTTATTTTTTCGGTACCGAAAGTTTATTTCAAATTAGTAGTGTTTATTGATAGATCAATTTCATAATATGATAATGGAAAATATTTAAAAAAAAGTAAAATGTTAATGCTATAGGCTTCTATTCCGTTCACTTGTTACAAGCTATGTTTTTCTAGATGGTAAAAAAAAATCACCTAGTAGATTCGTGTTAAGCAGTTTACAAAATATTAATGAGAAAGATAATTCACATTTTGTGGCATTATCTTTTAGTTAATAGCTATCAATTTCTATTTTTTTTTATTGACTTACTGTTTGGTATTTCATGTGTTTTTTATGTTAAAAATTTAATCTTTATAAGAAAATTTTATATAATTTTGCAAGCAAATGACATTTATTTGTTTTAACATTAATTTTATAC
>DWHP01008798.1:0-10428 GCA_018247895.1 Parnassius honrathi | reverse complement strand
AGCACACAGTCCACCTGATGGTAAGTGGATGCTGTGGCCCATAGACATCCACATTTATCCTCAATTAAGAATCAAAACGCAGATGCGTTATCACCCCTGAGGATTAAGATGGAGTGCCTCGTTTTCAGTAAAAAAGGGTCTCCAGATCTCTACACTCACTATAAGAAACACAGCAGTATTTAGCTGCTATTTTACGCTGGTATTCTGTGAGAGTCTTTCCTGGTCAAGCTGACCTATTCGTGCTACAACCATAATATAGCTGCAGCGTGGCTCTATCACATATAATGAGCATGTATCGGATATCGAATTAAGGTTGTCTGTTTGCTATGAAATTTGTGGCTAGCGTTCTTCCCATGAGTTCACAAGGGTTTGTCACATCATATCATTTTTTGTAGTGTAAGGCACTAAAGGCATGTACTTATTAGTACATGCTTGTCATGCAGCGAAGGAGTGGAAAAAGTTGCCAGTATTTGTCTTTTCATCCGAATACAATGTGAGCGTCCTGAAAATAAGAGTGGGTTTTTGTTAAATCAGTGCGCTTTACCATTTTCCGCTACATCACCATTTACCATCAGATATACAAGTACTGCCTTAGAATAGTATACCTCTAAACATTTGCTCAGACTTCTGCAGTTCTGAAGTTCCTTTTAACTACAAATCGGGCCCACCTGTTAAGAGCCTATTCCATATTGTGAAAATCAGGGCAAATTTCGTAAATTGAGTTAGCAAATCGTCTTGTGCACCTTTGGTTACCAAATGTTTTGTACAATGGTAGAGACAACTCAACATTAATAAAAAAAACTTTGTCAAAATGTAATAAGTAAATGCTAATCACTCACTCGAAGCCATATTACAAAGTGATAACTGGTACAAGTTGACCAACTTAGTCAAACACTTATCATGTAGCTTAAAGATTTTATCGTGGCTCAGTGGCGCAGGGGCTTAGCAATGAGTTGCAGCACTGAGGGCCGCAGGTTCGAATCCCGCACGGAACAAGTATTTGTATGGCCCACAAATAGAGTTTGACTGTTTATCCTTGTGAAATTTATGTATGTTAACTACGCCTACAATACCTACTGAAGAAAATTCTATTTTGGAGTTAAGGTATTTGTTTGGACAAAAAAGTACAAAGATTTATCTTCGTAACCTCTGAACGCCAGACTAACTCAGTTGAACCATATTAATAAAACGAGTTTTGCGTGGTTCATTGGAAGTTTGGACAATCGAGTGGTATTTTTACAGAATTAGGATTACAAATGAGCACACAGTCCACCTGATAGTAAGTGGATGCTGTGGCCTATAGATATCTACATTTAACCTCGATTAAGAATCAAAATGCAGATGCGTTATCACACCTGAGGGCTAAGATGGAATGCGTCGTATCCAGTAATACGGGTCTCCGGTTCTCTACACTCACCACATAAAACTCAGCAGCATTAGCTGCTATTTTACGCTGGTATTCTGTGAGAGTGTGGTCCTTCCCCAGTCAAACCGACCCACTCATGCTACAACCATAATATAGCTGCAGCGTGGCTCTACTACATATAAATATCCAGCATTATTGATAAATTGTACCAATTATTTTGGTCTGTCATATGGCAATCAATCAGGCCTCCTGGATAAGATGGTACAATGAAAACTCACTACAAAGTGAAATAAACATGTTAGGTGTAAAAGAATCAAAAGGAGTCAAAAGGATCCAAAATTATTTTCACATCTATAAATTAAACCAAAAAGAACTTACATTGTTAATTCATCACTCTAGAGTATTATGACACATTACAGTACTGGTAAGGAGAAAGCTTTTGTGTAAAACTATAAATGTTCCAATTTTAAATTACGCTCTATTTTCAGGTACTAGCTAAATTGAATCGTGCTACCGGCGGACGGACCGGAGGCGATTTGCCATAGCGTTTTTCCCCATATAGAACTCTCACAACAACTAGATTTAGTCTAGTGACCAGTGCACCTGCAACTAGTTTTATTTTATGTACAGGACCGCATGGACTTATACTTTGACAGAGAGGAAACGCCTGCGTATGGCTACTGCCCGCCGGTCTGCCTGTGGCCCATGTTGCTCCAAATTAGAACTGCGTCGAGAACTTCAACAATCATTTTTTACGCTTTCAAATATCGCCTAAACTCGAACGAATTATTTAATAGACTTCAAATGCCATTTATGCTTAAAGGACCTTTTACGGCAACTGTGTACTGCTGGTATAACAAATTTCAGCATGGTTAAATAACTTTAAGAAATAAAGAAAAGTGTCACCCTTTGACAGCTGTTACGAATGAAAACGAGCTACAAGTGAATAAATTTATTGAAGAGAATTATAGGCAAATTACGCATGAAGAAATTTAGCACATATTGCAGATAAGGTAGCGAAGCGTTCACGAGATTTACTCGCGTGAACTCCTTTGCGTGAGAAGGATTGTTTCACGTTGAGTGGCGCACAAACTCAACAAAGAAGAAAGAAGTCAGAAGCAGGGCCACGTAAAATGGTGCTGTAACATGATTACTAAATTTTAAGCAAGCTTGTCTCATCATGTTCATGACATTATTTTGGTGATGAATTTTGGATTAAGCCGACGGAACAGCTTCAAAATGAGCTAACGCCTACCAAAGTGAAGTGATCAACAAATGCAGCAAGATTTTGACAGAGTATATGGTGTCAATTCCTTTATGATATCGAGGTACCATTAATATTGAAAAGTACAATAACCACACTTGCAAGAAATGTTCACTGCCTTTAGTAATAAGTAACCAAACATGTGCCCCAGTGAGTTTATGGTTCACACTCCTAATTTGGTATAGTACAACTTCTTTTAATTCCCTAAAAATCACATGAAAGGCATACATATTCAGGATCACTTCGTCGAGTGCCGGAATAAACATGTGTCTAGAGTCTCTGTTGAAAAAAGTCCAGAATTTGGGGCAACTAAATCTAGTCCAATCCGCTAAAAATAACCCCTTTTATCATATCTCTACAATTTTTGGGCACTCTCCACATTACTTTAGCTTGCATTGGAATCCTCAGCATCGACATATCGAATGACATTCATTTCCGCGGTCACTTGGAAGGGAAGGCTTTGACCTCTAAAAAGCTTGGCTTGCTTTTTAGAGTGGGACAGTATTTCATGCAGGCACACCGCTTGCATTTTTATAAGGCGCAAGTTCGGCCTCACGTGGAATACTATATTCTTCTCTACGCCGGGACACCCCAGTGCGAGCTCTTTCAAATTGATCACATCCAGTGCAGAGCAGCTTGAATGGTTGACGACCAAGCTTTTTCTGATCAGCTTGACTCACTGTGCTGCAAAGAGATGGTGCATGTCTGCACAGTGCATTTGCATATTCATATTCTACTGCATTTACCATGTACCAGTGCTCCGAATGGTTCGGACTGATCCTAGCCATTAAATTTCTGCATTTTGCATACTATCTGGATTTGGGATCCACCACTGTGCGATTAATTAACCACCACCATCCACTACCACTAGTGATTTTTCATGACTTTTGGCCTGACTGGATATAATTCCACCTATGAGTAGTCATGAAGTCTTTCTGAAATTTTCCATTGCTCCTCCTCCCCTTACAACACTCACGGGACGAAACAGACATCACTCCATTACTCTCCAAAAAAATAATGTCATAGAAAATAAATTTTTTTGACCGAGTAATGGTAATTTGGTCTCTCACATTGTTTGACTACCGCTAGCTCAAATGAAGTGAGTTGCAATCTTAAGTACTCCTTATACTACCAAGGCTCGTATCTTAAGTACTACCAAGGCTCATATTGTGTGGAATCCCTCATGTCTAAGATATCATAAAAATATTTCGAGGTCTTCCGAAGTCTCACAAGAAGCAGAATAGTAGCTTTTCTTCCTTGATCCTTTCAGAAATGAGAGGGCTGTACCCACCAGTTTTACTTTACTTTTATAGTTTAGACTGATTCAACATTGGTAGACTTTTAACATAAATACTAACTTTGAAGTCCTCTAAGACATGAACATATCTACTTGCAGAACAAAATCCTCACAAGCAATAGTAGTAGTGCTAATCTGAGAAGTTTGGATCCAACATGATTTTTCTAGCATATAAGAAAGCATCTTTCTCACAATTCAAAAGGCAGGATTATTACTCAACTAGGGCTTGTGTAATAAAATTAACCAACCGATAAATACATATGAATAATCATAACAAAACTGAACTTTGGCTAAATATTTTTGAAAGCTAATAAAAATTATGATGAACATCTGAAAATATTTCTTATCATTCCTAAAGCAATAACAAAAATTTATCCATTATTTGAACCAAAATCAAAGGTTTACTCATCAAAAAATAAACGATATCAAAATATAAAAGAAACTTGTCTTCTGCTTAGCACTTAAAATAGTTTTAATTCAATCACACTAACTAGTAAAAGTTTTTCACTTACAGCAAAAATCGTGTTTTGTAGCCCAAATGGTATTGGAGTCAGCCTCGCAAAGAACACAATTTTAAACGCCTGAGGTCCAGAAATAACTTTGAGCAATGCTCTCGCAGTCTCATTCTTAAGGAGCCGATCCAAGGGAAGGTACCCTCGGAGCAACTTAAGGGTAAAGTGAGCAACCGCCACTCCAAAGTTTGCACTCACCACCACCGTTCCCAACCCTTTCAGTATCCCAAATAAATATCCACTCGTTATTATTAACACTAGGTACCCAATGGTAACCGGAAAACTCACTATCAAAAACAAACCCATAAATAGTAAAAATATTATCTTTGGGTCTTGCAAATTTACCCAATATAATATAGTTTTAAGGTATTCTTTGAAGAAATATAGCACTAACACTAAACAGGTAAGTAACAAAATAGAAATAACAACGTTAATTAAATAGCTGTACGTCGTCCTATTATTAATCTTTGCCCAAAAACTTTTCTTTCTACTGCTTGATGTATCCGGCTGACATTCTTCAATGTCTACTAGTTCCATGGTGGTTTTAGTTGAAAAGAAAACACAAATCAACTTATTTCACGCTAAGAAGCGAAATATCACATAATTTAACGTATCGACACCATGGCCCAGTTTTCAAGACTGTTTATTATTTTTTGACATTGGACATCGTCAAATTGACAAATTGATCAGAGCTGCCAACAAACCAATAAGCTCTGCCAACCTGCCAACTTAATTTTGTTTGTGGCATAGACTTTTTTGGACTCGTACGGTTGTACTTTTGCCCATATCAAGTAATCGGAAATTAACTTTTTGTAAGTTTTGTCAAGGCTCCCATACAACTTTATAATTTGTGGTGAATCCTGAGATTCGACGTATTCAGTTGATTCCCTTGGCGAAATTTATTTAAACAGATTTTTTTATAAGTAACTATATAATAACAAATTATAAACAAATTTTACGAATAGGCATTGCTTTTGGTCGGATGGTTCCTAAAATATAACAATTAATTTTTTTAGCCAGGGGAATCAATAATGATGACAAGGGAATCAAAATCAAAACAAGATATATAAGAAAATTAAATAAATATTTTCGAAGTTAATTGAGAAATGTATATAGTACTAATCAGTCTATGGCGTGTGGCTGCTATGGTGGCTCGATATGAGTTGTAAATAACTAAACACCACACCCACTCGTTGTATTCATACGTTTATATTATAGATAACCGAATACTAATGCAGAATAGAATAAAGAATTAAGTGACTCGAATGAAGTAATGTTATTTCGAGGTAACAAACAACTTTTACTAACAATAATTTTACAAAGTGAAATTAACTTCGCGTACAAGGTAAGTTAATCGGCTCGCGCGCTGACGAAGGCGCAGGGCGTTGTCCCATCGACGTCGCGCTATTGTTCTCTTGCAGTGGCGTGATGTTAGAGCGTGGCTTAATCCTCATACGCGTAGTGGATTTATGTGGGTCCAAGATAAGCGAGCTACGCCACACAGTCTATTAAAGTTCACTGCTAAACATAGGCCTCCCCCATAGATTGCCTCATAGGGGGAGATTTGCCATATTCGCCAAGCTTGGCAAGCTGGTTTTTAAATTTTTACTCGTTATTAGCAAAACGCTGCTACCCATTGTTTGGTTTTTTTCTCTCTGTCGCCTCTTAGAACACCCACAGAATGATATGGGGTGGTATATTTTCTTAATTGAAATATATTTGCAGCTCCGGTAACGCCACTCCTCCACCACTGCTTGCAAATCGCCGAAGTATTCGTCCAGCAGTTCCTTCACACATATCGCCACGTATATGGTCTCCAACTGGCCCATGTCTGCTGCGAGCTGGCTTGTCACATCGGTGCCAAGTAAGTTCACCATTTAATTTTCTTTAACTAATAGAAATAAAGTAAGAAAATAAGTTTATTTAGTAACACATTATAGCGATTTATTTACAATAATAATGTTATAAATTTGGTAAATCTATATAAATAAATAAAATAAGTGTGTTTGTAATGGCAAAATAACAACTTTTCACTAAATGTTTGTAATATTACTGTTGATTTAATAATTTCACCTCTCAGTGGGTCATGTGCTCCTGGTAGATTATCTTCTATACAACCTTCCATTACAGTCTGTAAAAGTCCACTACGGAACATAGGCCTTCCCACAGATTGCACCATAAGGGAGATATTTGCCATAGTTGTAATATTACTGTTGATTTAATAATTTCACCTCTCAGTGGGTCTTGTGCTCCTGGTAGATTATCTTCTATACAACCTTCCATTACAGTCTGTAAAAGTCCACTACGGAACATAGGTCTTCCCATAGATTGCCTCATAGTTGTAATATTACTGTGGGCTTCTATTCCGTTCGCCCGTTACACCCTACTTTTTTTCAAACAGTAAAAAAATCAAACAGTATATACCTGTTCTCGGCAACTTCGCCCGCGTGAAATTTATTACAATTGAATTTCATAGGTTTTAATTTTTTCGCGCGGAAACATTTTTTTTCTAAAATAACAGTAGCTTCAGTTATTCCTTATAACACCAGTTATATGTGAGTGAAAGTCCCGTCAAAATCCCGTCTAGGTGTTTCAGAGATTAACCGGAACAAACAAAAAGATAGAGAGAGAGTGACAACAATACAAGTGGTAAAATTAAAAAAATTGTACAATCGACTTCAATACGACCGAATCAATGTATACGAAGTAAATTTAATACGCATTATTATTGATAACTCAAAAACTACTGGTCAGATTTTAATTAAATTTATATGGGATTACACGAGGAGCACCAGCCCAATTAGGTTGAATGGTCTAAGAAAACAAAATCATCAAAATCGGTTTACCCAGAGAAAAATTATGAAGTAACACACATAAAAAAACACACAGGCGAATTGATTACCTCCTCCTTTTTGAAGTCGGTAAAATTATAAAACATTATTTTTGTTATACTACACTACTGTACATAGTATACTACCGTACATACTTTCATACGCATTTAGCAAAAAGCTATTATTTTGACATTACAAACAGACACTTCAATTTTATTTATTTATATAGATATATAATATATAGTATTTGAGAACAAAGATAATAAACTAGTGATGCGTAAAAACAAGAGGCAATCTATTTCTTTATTGCGTCAGTTAGGTCACCAACCCACTGGCAGCTATATCGCTGTGTTTTTGGGTAAAAATATCCCCTTCCATACGTGGTAGAGCCACGCTGTAGCTACATTAGTGGTGGCACGAATGGGTCGGCTCGATCGGGGAACGGACCACGCTCTCACAGAATACAGGCGTAAAATAGTAGCTTAATGCTGCTATGCTTCGTTTGTTAAGTGTAGAGAACCGGATGCCCTCTTTACTGTAGTTAAGGTATTCAAAATTAGTCCTCATTTGCACAATTCATATAACGGTAAGTGGGTAAAGCAATCTATGGACAACTGCTTACAAATACAATTTAAAACGAAGAAGGCTTCAAATGCGTGGTCTTCTCCGGAGACAAGGATGAAATGCTTCACAGCTAGTAATTATACCAGTTCTCCACATATACTTGAGACAGACACAACAGCGCAGAAATATGTAAACCTAACCAGACCAAGTCCGAGCCAACAAAATAGTCCTATTAGTGAATTAAATGTGCAAAGGTTCACGTAGGTATAAATTATTTATTACAACGCGTCTTTTTTATAGAATAAGGGCGATAAACGAGGACACAGTCTACCTGATGGTAAATGGATGCTGTGGCCCATAGACGTCTACGTTTATCCTCGATTAAGAATCAAAACGCAGATGCGTTGTCACTCCTGAGGACTAAGATGGGATGCCTCGTTTCCAGTAAAAAATGGTCTTCGGATCTCTACACTCACCATACGAAACACAGCAGTAATAAGCTGCTATTTTACGCTGATATTTTGTGAGAGCGTGGTCCTTCCCCGGTCAAGCCGACCCATTGTTGCTACAACCATAATATAGCTACAACATGGCCCTACTACTTATATGTGCACGTATATCTTCACTTTGATTCTTGAGGCAAGATGTGGATGTCCATGGGCCACAGCATTCACATACAATCAGGTGGACTGTGTGCTCGTTTGTCACCTTTATTCTATTAAAAAATCTAGTTCTGTTATAATTTCAAAAATCGCGGCGTAAATATTATAGTACAGCTCGCCAGTGGGCGAGTTGCTTTACAAAACCATTACTCAATCTGTAGTCGTTAGAAAGATATATGGCTTTGTAAGAGCTGTATAACTCTCGGCGTATAAGTACTGATAGATCTAGATTATTGATGAATCCATAATACTTATTGTAATTAAGAAACATTTAAACATAATAATAAGGAAGTAATAGGGAAGTGACGACCCCATCGTCCGCTGACGTAACAGTTAAGTGACAAAACTGCTACGTTGGTGCAGTCAGTCAGCGCCTTGCCAAGAGGTGTGAGCGCCGTGCCTCGGCAGTACTGGGGGTGCAAAGGCCCGTTTGTGCTTATGACCGTAAAATGATTCAATGAAACAGTGCCGAGCCTGGGCGTCTCCGGTTAATTGGCGCCCAAAAATGGATGATGGATCATAACAGAAGACGTATAGGGCCGCTGCCTGGGGGTTGCCTGGGCGCATATGGAGCTGGCGCTGGACGCGGCAGCATGCGTGCCGCCAGCCAAGCGCGAGGAGCTGCAAGATTACCTAGCAACCCTCCGCATCCATCATCCCCACCAGATGGCTTGATGTCGGCTGGGTCCTCTCGGACTCGGCAAGCGGCATCCGCCGCTGGTGGAGTGCGCCGCATACGTTGGACGAAAAATATGAACGCAAACGCATTTCAGGCGTAATATAGAGCGAAAGGGGAAGAAACTGCAGGGATAGTGTATCGGGCTCGGATGCATTGCTGTTTTGCTGAGCTGGAGCCGTCTATTCCCGTCACGGAACAAAACCTGGCAGACCGAGTTCGATACATCATGCGCTAGAAAATATTTGATGATGCCGAGCTCGACCGACTGCGACATGAATTGGCTATGGCTGAGGATGCGGCTCTTCAGGCGATAGACCAGCATCCAAGTGTGGATGCCGCCATGGATGTTCCAGTTGTGGATTCGGACGATGATGAAATGGTCTCCCACGAACTAGAGCAAATGCGGAGCATACAGGAAGAGGCGCTTGTGGAAACGCGCAATACGCCTCTCGAAAATCGACTGCGACTTCCCCGCATACCCCTAAGCAAGCGAAATCGGGCTGTCGTTAGGGCTCTTAACCCAGTGCTGGTGACCTATTTAGAAGCCAGCCGGGACGTTTGCGAGACGTATTCAATTCCTTTTGGTGCCGCAGTGGCAGTGTGCCGTATTATTGGCGCCAAGCTTCCAATGGCTAGACGCGCTACTATACAAAGTAGCGCCATCTCAGCCTGGAGAAAAAGAATTGAGGACCGTATCGCAAAAGCAAGGGCCCACTCGGCAGACTGACAAGCTTCGAGTCGGGTAATAATAGACCGAGGGTTACAATGGCGTTTGTTGGGACAAATATCAGTTTGTCCCAGCCGGATATCACGCAGAAACCAACGGAGCGCATAGACGACCTGAAGCAAAAAATCGCTGCTTGGGGGAAGCGGATACGATGATTTACCGAGAGGTCAAGGCGGTCCTACCGGAATCGCCTCTTCCAGAGTGATCAGAAGAGGCTCTATAAATCATTGGAGCAAGACCGGATCAGGCCGACACTGTCGCATTCTGGCGTGGCCTGTGGTCAGAGTCCGTAAACCACAGCGAGGGCCCTTGGATGGAAGCTGTGGCGAGCCAGGGTGCGAGTGTTACGCTTATGAACCCCGTCACTATAACGCCGGAAGACGTGGCTGAGGCAGTCCGTAGGGCCCCGAACTGGAAAAGTCCGGGGCTCGACGGGTAGCATCATTACTGGCAGTAGTGTAGTTGTACCAGTTCTGGACCACTGATTCAGAAGCGGTACAACGACGTGTAGTAGTAGTGTAGTTGT
>DWHP01008797.1:0-10429 GCA_018247895.1 Parnassius honrathi | reverse complement strand
CACTTCAGTGTAATTTCTTAAACTTCAGGTGTTCTCAAAACATATTTTATTAATCGAAAATACGAGCTACATATTTATATTCTTTTATTTCCTTTAAATATTTGTAGTGTTTTCCCTTACCGCCACCACACCACACCAAATAAAATACAAGACTATTAGAGTTAATAAAGTATTATACATAATATTATAACGAAAATAAAGTTGCCGCAAAAAATTATTCCAAGAGATTTCTCGTAATAATAGGACATACGACTGAAGTATCAAAATAATTATTAACAACGTTGTTTTAAATAAGTGTTTATTGTGAAAAGCAGTTAAATTAAAAAATGACAATTTAATTTTCATCATCTTTGTTCCTCAATTTTCTGTACTTTAATATTCATTATCCAATCATATTCATTAGCTTATTGATCTCAAGATCCCTATATAATTTTTGTGTTTTTGGATTCAAACTTTGGAACTCCTTACTTGTACCGATTGAAAGTGCTCAATTCTTAGATTTTTAAAGTAACAGGTTAGGTAACATTAACACACATACTATCCTGTTATACGTTGTCTGGGAAAATATTTTGTTTTCCCTCCTTGTCTATTTTGTTCTGTGAATCTTTCCTTGGTGTACGACAAAACTATATTACCCTTTTTTCTTCATTAGCGCGAAAAAGTATAATGCTAGACGTGGTCCCCTCTAAAAAGATTAGATAATGTCATTACATAATGAATACCTAAATCGTCACGTTTGACACGCGTACTCTGGTACTACTATATTTTTATTTTTTTATTTATATTTACTATATTATTTTTTTATAATATTCTTTTTTATAGATATCTCGCCTTTTAACTTCGCTGCCCATCGCCGCGCCGCGCCGGTCTGGATGTTTTCGCCTGACGTAAATGGGATGGCTATACCGCCATCTGATAGATGTCATCTATTTATGGCACTTACCTAAACGTCGCCTATTATGAAACATGATATACTCACTCGATGAAAAAGAGCGATGGATTTTTTTAAATTATTCTATTAAAATAAATAAGTAATAGGTACTCGTACTAATGCAAATACGGATGACGAATAATGATTGGATTTAGTTAAAAATACATATTTTTATGTATCGTGTTTATAATACGATAGAATTTTAATTTCAACTCTCATTGTATTGATGATGAGGTAATATTCAAACTACAAGAAGTGACAAAACTAGTCCTTTTCAATAACTACTTTCGATTTTGAAAAGACAATCAAATTAGTGATTTCGATAGCGCTAGAGAACTAACACTCTTATTTGATTTAAATAATGAGTTCAGTTTTAAAAGAAAATTAATAAATATTCCTGCTAGTGAAAAAGAAGGCTTAAAACTATTATGATGGTTTTTTTTGTTTCATTTTGTAATTATGATGAACTTAGACTACCTATTCTAGAAAGTGATAATAAGTACCTAACGATTTGCTCAAATTACAATAATTGCTTGTATTTAAATGTGTGTGTGGAGCTGTTACTGATACAGTACTAGATCGAACTCTGTATTAAATTTTTTGATTCGGCTTAGTTTGCGTTTTTGGTGCAACGACAGGATTGTCACATCACCACCCTGCTTATACTAGAGGTCGATAGAATAGTCCAGTTGTCAACCAAGGTGCAAATACCAGTAGTAGTCTTGAAGTCTACGGTGAGCTGAGAAAAAAGCAAGTTATGTGCGTGAGTGCCGTGAAGCAGACGTGCAATAAAGGCTCAGAGCCGTGCTGAACTCAGTAACGCACTGAATAATTTGAAGGAATGTAGTATAGATAGACTGGTTTGTAGGAACTAAAAACTGCGAATGATGTTTGCCCGGGAGCGTATGGAAGGAGTTTTTGAAGACGATGACGAAAGCTTGAAGTAGAGAATTCCAAACGTTACAGGTATGCATCTTACATCACGTTGGGGCCACAATAAAAAGGGAGATCTCCCGCCAGATAAGTTATTATCCCGTGGAGCAACTTATTGCGTGTTGTAGTACAAAGCATGTTAGTTCATTACAGCCTTTAAGTACCAAAGCTAGGCACTGGCCTCCTCTCATTTAAGTACCCGCCGCATGATCCCACTGAGTGTAGGCAGATTTCACGTCTTCTAAATATTTTTTTAATTTACAGATATGCACGTTTCCTCACGATTTGTTGGCTCATTTTTTATAATTTAAGGATTTCACACAATTCATCTTATGTTAAGTAGATGTTGTGGCCTATTGGCTTTTGCGTATGTCTTCGATTAAGAATCAATGTGCAGATGCGATGTCACCCCTGACGACTAAGATGAAATGCCTTGCTTTATATACACAACTATAATATGGTTACAGTTATACAGTCGTTCAGAAACTTTTAAAGCGTGGATTTAGGTTTCGGTTCGTTTACGATTGTGGTGTGACGACTGCGCCGCCGCGTTAAGGCACAAAATTAAACAATAACACTTTGAAGTAAAGAGGAAATACGATCAAAACTTCAGGCTTACTTCGAGACCTGTTCTAATGCGATAGGGATAATACGGTTTTATTGACAAGCAAGCCGTTGCAAAGAATACGATCTTTTAAATTTTTTGTTTAATACAAACCTTTCTATGAAAGTGATTGTTACTAAATGCATGAGTGCCATCAATGTGCAGTGAATTATAAACAAAAATTGACCTACACAACCTTATATAGGGTATTTACGAAGAGTCACTCGAAGCAAGCAAGGCGTGAGTTGAAAGCAGTTTTTAACGACCCAGTGTCACATGAGACACATTACAGTGATTCCTGACTATAATTGCAAATTAAAGTAATAAGTTTTTATAATGGACATATTAAATAAGCATCATATTAATTTATACGTATAAATGCCTGCATGCCGTCAGAAAGACGGCGATAGTCACAAATCAACCGGACCCGAAAACCAACAAACTGTGGGTTTATACGAATGTTGCTTACAACTGAAATTCGAACACGGGGTTCAAGTGGTGTGAACAAAGATTTAATTCCATCATTTAACAAAATAAAATATACAGGTTTACTTACATAATAAGAATATATATTAGCAAGAGCAATATTTATTGTGCACGTGATGGTAAGATATAACCAGTTACAGCGTGTTTATCGAATACGCAAAGCAATGATAAGCAAATTAGGCACATACGGTTATTAATTATTATTATTGTTTTATTCGCAGTACAGGTGATAAGCGCTCGATTGAAAATTTTTCACAATTCTCGAGAAAATCTGATTAGTTGACCCGCGACATAATTAAATACCGTGGCAGATGTTGAGACATTGAGCTAATAATCTATGCAAATAAATAAAATTAAAGTGTATGTGTGTCTGTTTGTTCTCGCTAATCTCTAAAATGGCTATCGATTTTGCTGGCGTATAGCTGATGTTATAAGGAGTAACTTACGCTACTTTTATGTTAGAAAAATAATAAAAATATAATAAAATTTAAAACCCCAAATTACACGCGGGCGAAGTCGCGAGGAACAGCTAGTTGTTTTATAACTTTATACAGAACAATAAGCGAGAATCTAACTTATAGCCCACCCGATGATAAATGATAGCTGCAGTCCATGAAACTTCGAAGAAGGTTGCCGACGCAAAATTTTATTTATTTATACATATACAAATAAGGTGTCGAACGAAGTTACAGCCCATCTGATGGTAAGTGGTTACTGCAGTCCACGAACATCTGCTACCATTTCAAGTCAAGAAAGGCTACAGATGCGTTGCCACTTCTCAGAACTAAGATGGAATGACTCACAGCCTGCAATTTTACTGGCTATCTTGTTTTTTATTTTTAATCGTTATTAGGAAGTCGCTGCTGGCCATCGCCTGGTTTGCCTCCGACTGTCGCCTCTTACATACCCACGAGCTCATATGGTGTAATGAATATTCTTACACCGCCAATACTACACGGTGTGTATGTACGGGCGCACGTCAGTTAACATTTATAACTCGCATTCGCTTAAAAAAAGGAAATAGAGTGAATGGTGTTCTATACTCTATTATGAAGAGTCAGAATGTGTCAAAAAAACATGTATGGCAATTCATAATACTCTGTTAATCCCTATTTTAACATGTGGTAGTAAGAGTTGAGTGTGACAGAAGAAACACAAAAGTAGTATAAATTCTGTAGAAATGCGAAGGGCTGAATCTGAATGACAGGGTGAGAAACTGAGTCATAAGAGAAAAATGTGGTGTGCAAGATGATGTTGTGACCAGGATTAAGAAAGAATACTTCGGTGGTTTGGTCATGCAAAAAGAATGAACGAGGAAACAGTGACAAAGAAAATTTATATTGAGATGTTAACGGCAGAATCGGGAAAGGACGCCTTAGATGAAGGTTTATCGACCAAATTGGCGATATTTTGAAAATGGGCCACATTTAGGAGTACCCTAAACCGACGAGCGTTTATGCGTAGATGTATAGACATAAAGGAGACGAGAGACGTATATCAGGATCGTGCCAAATGAAGTCCGTAGTCTATGCCCACCTCTCTGGCTGTATGTATGTAGCTTAAAAATAAATACGAAATTTGCATATTTTATGTTATACTTGTGGTGCATTAAAAATTATATAATAGAAATGTAAAAATGTTTCGCTTACATAAAATTAAATTAATATCTATGTAAATGAGAGAAAGGTTTATTACGTTCCGAGACAGCTTAATGTTTTTGCCTAGTCTTTCACATAATAAGAAAAATTGTATTTGATAATAATAGTTTATTATATAAGAAAGACATGAATGCGGCTTCAATACTTTGTATAGAGTTATTCAATTGTCTTCATAATATTTATTAATAAGTAAAGTTAGCATAAGTTAAGTAACATACCCTGAATCTTATATAACAATTGGCTACCTTACTTTAAATCCGCTTAAACCATGAAACTGTATAAGTTATGCTTGTCAATTATTTAACTGTAATAGAAACGAGTGCAATTAATCAAGTTATCAATATCATCTTCAATAACACAGTCCCAAGTTTACTGCTCCACAAAAACTTCTCCCATCAAATGCCACAAAAAACGGCCATGAGCTGCTGCCATCTATTGACTTCCTGCATACCTCACCAGAATATCACGTTGCAGTATAGGCAGCGGGTGGCCTATAGTCCGGTTAACGGTACGAGGTTACTTCTCAAGAACCTTTCTTCCCCATCGGTTGTTGATTATAGGCACCTTAATAGCCAGCTCATTGCCATTTCAGCTTACTGACAGCTTGCCACTCGTTTTAATGCAACCTGATTTGGTAAAGACTCTTAACAGTAAATGAAACAGATTTGAGGTTTTAACGTATGTACTGTAATTATTTCGAATACTAAAAAGTTGCAGATAGTGTTAAAGAATAAACGTTCGATGTATAACAACAAAATGTACTGCAATTTCCGTCCTTGGACGATACTAATGCGATAAACGCCCGGGTTTTCCGGAAATCCGACCCTCCACCTGCCGAATCATATCGAAAACTGTAAATCCGGGTCAAAGTTGAAAGTGGCATTATTACGAGATCAACGTTGATATTTCGTCCGGAACTATGATCCGCAGGACTAAAGTAACTGACATAGCCAGGCGGATCAGTAAACTGAAGTGGCAATGGGCTAGCTATGTCACTCGAAGAACCGACAACATATGTAGAATAAAGGTTTTTGAGTTGCAGCGTCGTACTGGCAAGTGCAGTGTTGGGCGACCTTCCACTAGGTAGAGTGAGGATCAGATGAAAGACGCAGGTAATCGATGGATGCGGATGCTTCATTACCGTACTTTGTGAGGATCTATGAGGGAGGCCTATGTTCAGCAGTGAACTTGACATAGGCCGCAGTAGTAGTAGAAGTTGTTACAGTTACTGGTAGCCTATCAAAAGACCACTGCAAAACATAGGTGTCCCCCAATCATTGCCTCTTAGGGGGAATATTTACCACAGTTGTTTCGCTTGGTAGGCTGGTTAACAACCGCAGTTTTTTTATTAGTAATTATTATTCAGGTAGACGCTGTAGCTCATCTCTTGGATTGTTTTCCTGTGTCGACACCCACGGGAAGATATGAGGTAGTGAATATTCTTACATCGCCACTACACGGTTAAATGTCAGTAGTATGCGTGGTAGAGCCACGCTGCAGTTGTATTATGGTTGTAGCATGAATGGGTCGGCTCGACCGGGAAAGGACCACGCTCTCACAGAATACCGTAAAACGGCAGCTTGATGCTGTTGTGTTTCGTATGGTGAGTGTAGAGATCCGGAGTCCCTTTTTTACTGGAACCGAGACATTCTATCTTAGTCCTTAGGGGTGACGACGCAATTGAATTTTGATTCTTAATCGGGGATGAATGTAGATGCCTATGAGCCACAGCATCCACTTGTCACCAGATGGACTGTGTGCTCGTTAGTCACCGTTATTCTTTAAAAAAAGTTAATATTAATTAAATAAATTTGTGTTGGCATTCAACGAAAAAAAACAAACACTATTATATCATAACTCTTGCAGATATATGTGCCATTACCATAAGATACGTAAAGATATGGACTGTAATCTTATAAGTAATTAGGATAATGGTTAAATTCCCCACTCTACTATTATCGTGAACCACTGACTGACTGTTGGCGAAAACAATATTTCGAATAAAATATTTTTAACCACAAAATATTCGTATTTTTTTGCAACATTCAAAACAATGTGTAATTCGACGACTCCGTGACGCAGTAACTTAGCAATGAGTGGCAACGCAAAGGGCCGAGGGTTCTAATCCCGCTCGAAACGATTTTTTTGGCCTACAAACGACTGATTCGGTTCTGGATGCTTGTCCTTGTGAAATTTATGTACATAATCCACGACACAGGAGAAAATCGCAGTGTAGAAATATTTAAAAAAAAAATTAATATAGTAATTTGCTTCACATCTAATAAATATTAACCGTTACCGTATTATTCCTAGTTTTAAGAAATCTAAATTCACTGCATTTTTTTCGCATCGGCGAGATTCGTTCAAAAGAACGTACGAGATTTGCCTTTCATCTGATAAATATCAATTATAAACCATTAGCCTTATGTTCTCCTTTCCCTGGCTCTCAAGCGGGGAAAAAACATACGATTAATTGGAATAGATCAAAGTTGTTCATTAGGATTATACTTATTGTATTAAAATATTAGTTCCTCCCAGGAGTGATTTTTTTTTCCGAACCAGTAGCAAAGCTTAAATGATTGTAATGAGTAAAGCTTCAATATATATTCTTGTAATGTGCTCTTGTATATGATTATCATATATTATATACAATTGAATATAATATAATAAATCAATGGGTGTCCGTTCGTCTCGCTAAAAAACAGAAACGGCTTGACCGATTTTGATGAAATTTTTTGTGTGTGTTTGAATAGGCCTCTAAGTAGTTTAGATTCACATTTGGACTCGGCAGGTGGCGCTGTTGTTGAGATCCAGAAATCAACCGAGCGAAGCCGGGGCAGATCGCTAGTATTCAATACAAATGATCACATTTTGTTCTATTATAGCTAAGACAATTTCTGTTGTAATACGCATATTTTAAATTCGTATACACAATTCGGTGAAATACGATTACAATAAGTACAAGACGTGACATGGAAACGTGTCATGAAATGGCTCCCTTTTTGGACTCGGATATTTATAAGAGCTGTGACTTAGAAGCCTACGTACACTATACGAATTAATATATAGGAACATTTCCCTGTATTGCATCAGGCTAATTATATAGTATATTGTTAAAATAAAAATGAAAAATCTTTGTTAACTTGTACAACAATATACAGACAAAAATATATTACGTTACAGCAGTAAATTGATAGTTATGAACACATATTTTATTTAAGAGCAATTTTATATAATTTTTTAAAATATCGCATTAAAAACGTATTACACAAAACTATACTCGTATTCAAGCTGGACTAAGTTGGATCATGATATTTTTTATATTTATATTATTAGGATGCTGATGATATACAAGTCGTACCAAGATATGTTGTCACGATGTGCAACTACAAAATTTCAATTATAGCAACATTGACATTTCTGACAGTCATCATTCAAAATGCATGTCGTTTTGATGCAATTCCATTACAATAATGCTAAAAGTAACGATTGCTACGCGAGCAGTACTTTCTTGTCGTATAGTAAATACGTACGATATAAGAAATATTCCTTACAAATTATTGCACTTTGGACTAACATTGTTATTTTACACAAAATAAAAGAGTAAAAAGCCAATGTATTTATTTCAATTGTTTTATGATAATAGGCTGATCTCAGGTTCGATCTCCGCCGGCATCAACCGCAATTCCGTTAATTGTGCTGAATGTGATTTTTTGGGAATAAACTACACTAGGTACTTTTTCTTACATTTTTAGATGCTATATATTAACTTTTACCACGTGCTAGGTGGTGAAGAAAAACGTAAGAAAACCTGGATGTCTGAGAAATTAGAAAAAAAAATTTGAATATTGTAATATAAGTCAAATATTTTTATATAATATAATTTACATAATATATTTTATCAAATCTAAATAAATATATGGGTTCATTGACTTTTTTGCCAATTGTATATATTTCAAGACACCATTTTTCAGGAGTAAACTTTAGCCACGCGTCGGAGCTACAGGTTTTTTATAGCGTCATTTGGCTGCAGCATGAATATCAGCTCGATCCGGGAAGAATCGTTCTTACGTTCTTCCAGAATAACAGCAGTCATATGAAAGACCGTAAGACCCTTTTTATTGGTAACGAAACAACGTATCTGAATGTTAAATATTATTCGAGGATAGATGTAGGTCTGTGGGCAGCACATCTATCCACACAGGACAGCTCACATTTACGAGTCACGTAGATTGTGTGCTCCTTTGTCATCCTCATTTAAAAGCAATTATAATAATTATTTTTATCTCATGTTATCATATGGTAATTCTCAATAGCTTTTTTGGCAATTTGTACAGTAAGCCATTTTATTTCATTCATTTTACGGCACGCGATGGAAAATCTTAGCAATATAAGTATAGGATCAAAGGACGAACGAATTTGAAACCGTAGCTAAAATTGGAATCCACATTCTACAAGTTGTGGGTTAAATTTCAATTGAAACAATGGTCGTGGACCACAACTGTTTAGGTCCGTCAAATAGCTGTGTAAGTGAAAACGGGTCTTGTCTTTTATTCGTATCTTGAATATAACGATCACGTGGCTTAGCATCAATGACTACCGGACATTTCTAATTCATCTGTTCAAATTATCATTATATATGTATCACTCAATATTAAGCAAGAGATTAAAAATAAAGCCAAGGAATCTGAGCTATAAAGAAATACATAGGCATAGTGTGGTAATGATAGTAAATACACCTTGTATTTAATACCGGTTACAACTAGCATCAAAGGTGCGAGGCGAGCCATTACGATTGCGTGTGATTACAAAAATTGCTTAACTTGAGATACCCACAGCAGCAATGGGCTCATGATGGTTACCACGGAAATTTAAATAATAAGACAATATTTGCCTCACTATTTGGATTACGGTAATTGTGACAAAAATGGTGAGAATACTAACGAGAAGAAAAACATGTCAGTTAAAACTCAAAAACAGCTCGACCGATTTTGATTAACTCTTGTATGTTTGAATGGGTCCCTGGATGGTTTAGACTTATATTAGGATCAGGTAGGTGGCGCTGTCGTCGAGATCTAGAAACAACTTGTGCGATGCCGTGGCTGATCGCTAATACTAAATAATTTATCTTAATATTAAATAAATTTTGTGAATTACAGTTTGCCACTTAAATAGTTTTCTTAATTTTTAGTTTTCTGTAATTCATTCGACTACTTTTGACGCAAGAAAGGATTCGATGGATGCAGGTGGTTACAGATCGTATTTTATAGCGTTTTTGATAAGGCACATCTCTTTTATTTTTTTCTAAACGACATCGATGGATGTGTTATTTATTTAAGATTAGAGATAAGACACGAGACAAAGTAGAATTTTATATTTTTTTTAAAATAACACCTTTTTATCATATTCTTGCATTGTCTTCCGAATTTGAACTATATTCACAATTTTAAGTTTCCAGCTCGTGGGAAAGTTAGTTTAAAATCAATTACTAAATTGATCTGAACTAGACAGACGAACAAGAAAGTGACTTCATAAAAACGTGGTAAAGGGATTAACTGTAGCCTCAAAATGATTTGTAACAATATTTTGTTATAACAAGATTGAACCAAATAAAAATCTACTGCTTGCAATTTTTATCGATGGACAAGGACACTCGACCTTGCGGAGACAACAACATGCACCTTTATCATCTAAAAGCGTCACAAACGACACACTTTACGGAAAAAAATAGTTGGTGGTTAAAAAGAAGCGTTCAATTTAGCGTATGTTAAGGTTACTATAATTTTATCCCGCTGCGTACCTAATAAAGACATTTTT